>LZPO01036361.1:5464-17931 GCA_001675575.1 Neotoma lepida | reverse complement strand
GTTCAACAAGTGCTATAATTGAAAATTAGAGCAACAAGGAGGGTAATTCTCCACAGGGACAGCAATCTTTGCGGTGGGGGTGGGGGTGCTCTTAGCTGTGTCTTGAAGGATGGAGTTTACCAGCAATAGATTCAGTAGTGATAGGCATTGACAGAAGAGGGTAGGTGTTGAGAGTGAGCATTTGGAGCAGTCCATGCAGAAAGAGTTCAAGGAACCTCTGCCCTAGTTAGATTCTGCTCTCGACTTTACAAAATCTCGATTCATCTGAGGGGTTCTCAACCGAGGGTTTGCCAGATCAGATGGGTCTATAGCCATGTTGACGGGAGATTATCTTCATTGCTGATTGATGTGGGAGGGCTCAGAACATTTGGTGGCACCATCCCAGCAGGTGGACCTTGACTATATAAGGAAGCTAGCTGAGCATGAGTGTTAGAGGGAGCCAGAGAGTGACTGTGTAAAACTGTGGGTAAGGAAGTCATGATTTTTTAGATATTAGAGTCATTAAAAATAAGCCAAGTATTTTGCATTTGNACAATAGGAAAGATACCTTGATGGTATCTTAGGAATTGGTCATACTTCATGGACTCAAGGGTACTACAAGTTCATTTAAAACACTATGCTTTGAGAAGAAGGGACTGCTAGTGTGACCTGCTCACAAAAGGCCAACTGGGGAGTATTACCTTGTGTTTAGCCATTCAGACACTCAAAGATCACANTAACTACTGCCCAAGGGATTCCAGGATACTGCTTGAGCTGGCAGCAGATTGGTGTCATCTATGCTGGTTTTGTAGGCATGAAAATGCATGACTTACGGAATCATGGAGACTTCCATTTAGATTTCAAAGAAAGACCTGGGAGTCACAACAGTCTGTGGCAGGTTAAGGATCCCTACAAGGCATGCCCTGAGAAAGGCAATGGGTGAGACTGTGACGGCAGAGCCAACGATGAGATGGAGTTCCTAGATGCTGATGTGAGGAGATGGAGATGGATGTCTGCTGAGGAAAGCTGTAGGCAGTGAGCAAAGCCCTAACAGGAGAGAGGCTACATGGGCTGCAAATGGCAATGCCACAGCACAGAGGTTGTCTGAACCCTTCAGAGCATCANATCAACATGTGCCCCAATGCTGGACTTGAATCTGTGGATTTAATGTTTTCCCACTGAGTTTTGATCTTGCTTTGGTCTGATCTTTTCCTTGCTATTCTCCTATTATTCCATTAGGGATGGAAATCTGTACCTTGTGCCGTTGGACCTTGAGAATAAAAAATGTTCTTTTGAAAACTATAAGGACTCATACCTAAGAGTCTTCCTGAAGTCTCAGGAACTTTTTAAAGCTATATTTATTTTGGGGGTGTTGGAACTTTTAAAAATATATTTTTATTTTGTAAAATTAAAATATAATATCATTTCCCACTTCTCTTTCCTCCAAAACCTTCCATATACCTCACACCCTCACTCCCTTACAAATTTATAGCATCTTGTTCTTTATTGTTGTTATATATATGTATAGATATATAATTACAAACTGTTGAGTCTGTCTAATGTTGCTTGTATGCATATGGTTTAAAGCCTGACCAGTTGTGGGGCCCTGTNAGACTTCCCCCTTTGATGGTAACAGCCATATTGTTTAGGTATAATGGGTATGGCTCCGCTGTCATTTCTAAGGGACACATTTCACTGCAGACTTCCTGGCCTGTGGGCTCTTACATTCATTCTGCCCCCTCTTCTGGGATGCTCCCTGAGCCTGGGTCCACAGGATCAGTGTTCTCTGCCTTTGACTAGTTGTGGTTTTCTGTAATGATCTCTGTCTGCTGCAAAGAGAAACTTCTTCGATGATGAATGAGAGCCATGCTTGTCTTTGGGCATAAAGATGAGCATTTAGAATGCAGTCAGGAATCATGCTGGTTTAGTAAGGTGGTAGTATAAGGTTTCCTCTAGAAGTATATTTCAAGGACTGGGACAATGGCTCTGAGGCTGGCTCAGTGTGTGAAATAGCTNGAAAGATGATGATGACCTAGGTCACAATGTCTGACTCATACCACACAGTCCCATGAGCTTCTGTGTTTTCATTTTAGAGAGGCTGTGAAGATAAAATGAAAAAAAAAAGGTGGAGATAAAAATAATACTGAAGGAGCTTTTCAAAATGGAAGCAGAGGGCCATGGCAAAAGGGTGGCCTTATGCATGTCTCCAGCTGCTGCCTGGAATGTGAACTTTGGTTGCCTTCAACTTTTGACCGTAGACATCTGGAATGCCAATTATAGTTTGCCTAGAAGCTCAAGATTCATATCAAGAGTCATGGACCCTTGTTTTATGACATTTCCATGTTTATACAGTGTTGGTTTTAAACCTTCTACCAGTTACTGTCCCTGTTCTTAACTTTTTGTTGTGTTTCCTACAAAGAAATCACCTCTATAGGTTGCTTTCTTTGGAACAATGATGGAAAGATACCATGAAGTGTAATTCCTCTCATGAGGAAGTCAGATATGATCAGACTTCGATGGCACTGTGGCCAGACCCTTCCCTTATAGCCCACAGCCTGGAAAAGCAAATGAACTGTCAGCATAGGGCTCTAATTACTAGTCAGAGAAAAGGAACCCAGATCATATCTCTGGTCCTAGGAGAAGATGTGACATCCTGGAAGTCATTAATGGATGACTGAACCCAGCTCCAAGAGCCCTAAATCTTCTCTAGCTACTGTCCAGCAGGAGGCATTCTGAAGTGAATCCATACATACCATTGCNCCCTTTGGTAACAGTCAATCCAAACAGGCCTGTCAGTCACCCAGACAGGACAAGGTCCCTTGGGAAGATTGCTTGTTCTAGTGATTTTAAGGATAGAATAAATTAGCTGGCCCAAAATGTAGATCAGGACAGTGGTCCCTTTGGCCATATGCCTACTCTCACCCCTTGACGACAGGCTCTGCTGAGTTTGTATGATAACATCTGCCTATTTTTCTATACCATCACTTTGTATATCTCAGCTGAATTCTACTGATGGNGACCTCAGGGTCTGNGGAGCTGAAGGGAGTCCAGATTTTGATCTTGGTGACACTAAAGCTTCAAATAAAGTTATTACTTTGACACTTCTGAGTCTAGGTTGATCAACAATGACTTCGTAGCTAAGACTGCCAAGAAAAAATACCATAAAGTGGGCAGCTTAGACAAAATGTCTGTTTCTTACAGTTCTAGCAGTTGAGAGTCTAGGATAAGGGTTGCCAACACTCTTTTTGGTTTATGGGAGTCGTCATACTGTGTCTTTCCATGACAGGAAGCAAGCTAATGAATGGACCCCTTCTGAGGAGGAGATAATCCCATTCATAAGGATGCAACTCTCATGATCTAAGTAGGAGTTTCAAATTAGGAATTTTGAGGGAAACTGAGATGTTCAATTCATTATAAGTAACATAATATATAGTATATAATATATAATATATAATATATGTATATGTATATACTGGTTCAGTTCCAACCTCACCAAAATAATATTTTATTGNTGCTCTCATTTGGACAATCATATCAGTACTTGCAGTGGTGGGGGAAACATTCTAAACACTGTTACTAGAGCTTCTAAAATAAAGGCTGGGACTTCAGCAGCCCCACCAGGTTAGACTCTGCAGCTCTTCCCCAATCTGTCAATTTAAGTGACAACTAATAGTAAAAGACAAAGGAGAATTATTGAATGTGGCCACATTGAGAAGAGCAACAAATAAAGTTCTGGTCAGGGTGTGGTCCTGCCCATTGCAGACTCGTANCAGTCCTGCAAAGTGGTCCATAAATTATTAAGCTATCAATCTGTTGATCAGGAAGAGTGCAGCCTCATCTTCACCACAATTGTCCTCGTGTAGGGAATGCTCTTTCCTAGGAGATTTTGCCACTTTTGGAATTCAAGGTGATGCAAGAGGAAAGGTTAAGGATAGTAATTTATCTCCGTGCCATCACCCAAAGTGCAGGTGCAAAGTGAAGGCAGAGATGCCAGGCTTTCCTCCTGTTCTCAGTTACTTGTGATAAGCCAGTGCCTTTTAGCCAAAGCAGCTTCAATTCAAATTAATTCAATGTATGTTTTGTTGCCAAATGAGTTATGGGAAAAAATAGTTCTCTGATCTTTATGGAAGAGGCATTGTAAGTCGTGTGTGTGTGTGTGTGTGTGTGTGTGTGTGTGTGATATACAATAGATCTCTACAACACAACAAATGAAACATTGTATAAAGACCATTCATAAACTGCCTATNAAAAATCATTTGGNTATTGATCTCCAGTTTCACTAGTGTCTAGAATTAGTCTGAGCTTGGNTGAGTATGATGTNGTAAAAAATTAATCTTTGATCTTTTCTTGATCAATGGCACATAACTCCTCAAATCCTTAGACCNCCAGGAGTGAGAAGCATGTTTTTTGTATNCGAAAAAGATACTGGATGCTGGAGGCCNATAGAGAGCTTCAGGATGNGAACTGGTAACAGATAAGCCAAAGTACGTTAGAGTATTTNCATTTTCACCCTTACCTGACCTTGAGAAAGAGTAGGACTCAGAGATGANTTAATCACCACANACCAATGAAATAATCATATCTAATTAGTGAAGCCTCCNTAAAATTCCTAAGTAGCATGACTCAAGAGTTTCTGGGTTGGTGAAAGCAGCCATGTACCCAGAAGGTGGTGGTCCCCACCTCCATCAGAGCAGAGGCTTTTCATGAGGGACTCTTCAAAGGATACTGAACCTGTATTCGTTATAATATTATGATATGTAAATTAGTAAATATGAATAATTATTCCTAAATATCTGAACAGAATTGGTTCTGAAGCCTCTCATATCCTTAACACTCATGTAAAATAGCTTATTGTTTGCATATAGCCTATGCATTCTCTACATACTTTCAGTCTTCTCTTTATCACTTATAATATCAGTATGATATAAATGCTGTGTGAATTAAACTGTATTGTTTCAAGATAACATTAAGGAAAAATGTACATGTTCATTTTTGTTTTCAAATATTTTTGAGATGTGGCTAGTTGAATGGTAAATTGTTGCTATTTCTAAAGCCCTGTTTCTTATATACATCTGTCTGTCTGTCTGTCTGTACATCCATCCACCTACCTACCTATTGTTTTATTGATCAATTATCATCTACATGTCAACTCTATTTATCAATATNTCTAGCTGTGGTACATGTTAAAATATTTATCAACATCTGTTTCATTTTAATTCTAGGCACATAGCTTGCTCACACATGCACTTACCCTTAACTTGCTCTAGCTAGTGAATCACAAGAAGAAGCGATGGTTGTGGGTTTGTAGAAGAAGCATTTAAAAGCAAATAACCTATACTTCTACCTTTTCTTCTCTCTACAGTGACTAGCAATGCAAATGGTAGGGCCCCAGCTGTTCAGGGCCCCTTAACTCTGCAGCTTACCTACTGTAGACTTTGTAGAAACAAAAATACACAATTACTGTGATAAGTCATTGGAGTTTTGGAATTACTTCTCACTTAACCTATTAAAGCTTATTAACACACCGCCTTGCCTTGTTCCAAAAATATTTCAAAGAATTTGTAGTACAATAGGATAAAAAAGTAAATCAATTCTAGACAGGGTTATATACACCTGTTATCTCNCCACTGTCGAGGTGGAGGCCAGAGAATTAAGAGTTTGATGCCAGTTTGGATTCCAATAGTNGGTTCCAGGCCAGCCTGGGCTACATAGTGAGACCCAGTCTCAAAAGACAACAATAAAAATGAATAAGGATACTGTATAATGACACTTGCCTTACTGAGTCATTGGGGGAAAACATACCTATTGTGCAACTGCTAACCAATATATGTAACTATGACACAACCTTTTGTATTTTGTTTCTTCAGTCTGTACAACTGATGATTTCTCTCTACTCCAGGTACTTTCCCCCTTTGTATTGTAACAGAGAAAGCCTTCCCCAGCTGACCTGCTTACAATCACAGTCTGGTTCCCTCTTCTCCATGCTCACACTGTTACTTACCTTTCCCCATCACATGTATCACCATCGACCACACTGTACATTTTATTTCCTTTTATGTCTGCTCCCCAACACTAGACTGGAAGCTTCACGGAAGGTGGNTATCTTTATTTACTGCTGCATCTCCAGCATATAGAATACTACATATTGTGTCAATTTGTGTTGCATACATAGTTTTAAATAAATTATGATTTGGTGGAAGGGTCTTAGTACAGAATGCCAATAGGGTGAGTAGCCACTTGCCTGAAACCTGAGTTTGAGATATGGAGATATACACACCATATGAAGAACACTNTTCTTGAGCCTAATCTTCCTGAATCGTCTGTCTTTCTCTTTGTTTTCTGAATGCTGGACTTAGATGTGCTTCCCACTAGGCAAGTGCCAACAACCATAATAATGAGNATCAAATAAAAGAATGGTAAATTATGGAGCACTTATGATTTATTGACACNACTTGGTCTAACTTCAAGGCTAAGTNTATTTCCATTTATGATCTAATATGAATTTTAATAATACCTGTAGTCAGTGCCATTATGATTGACCCTTATTTGTATGAAAAAAGTGCATAGAGGCATATAGCTAATGCGTGGTAATATGAGTAGAGGTACACTGGCATGCGACAACGCACACAGTGCAGGGGTTCAAACCAATTATTTTTCATGGTTCCATATGTCAAATGGACACAGCTGAATAGTTCTCTTAAGATATCTCATACNCTTGTATGTGTTGTAATTAGGTGGAAGACTTCTGTCTTGGAAGCTGATAATTGACCCCAGTATAAACCCAGCTTTCACACATCTGGCACCAGATGGAATGGGAGAACACTTAGGGACTGCCAGGGCATCTCACACTCCTCTCTGTGGTCTCTTCATTGTTAGAGTGGGCCTTCTCACAACATGGCGGCCATAGGATAGTCAGAGTGTCCTGTAATGACTGGATTCTTAAGAACTGGTCTCACTTCCCTTGCAGTCTGTGAGTTGCACAGGCAAACTTCAGATCGCATATATACTTCCTGGAAGCCTGGCTCATCGGGAGATAATTTCAGAGACTCATAATTATGGTGGAATTCTTAGCCCTCACACTCTAAATCCGGGTCTGAAGTTGCAAGCTCTCTTCTTCCACCAGGAATGAGAAAGTGATTCATGAATAAGGAGGACATGAAGCAAGACAATCCAGCTGAGCACAGACTATGGTGACCTGGAGAGCACAGGCCATGTTAAAGAGACACTTGGTACTCATCACAGGACTTTGCCTTCAAGGTTACCAGCTCCACAGTACTGCATCCCCTGAATTTTGAATGGAAATACATCGATCTAGCTTTCTATATAAAACATTCTANTGGGAATATGATATTGGTCAAGCAAAACACTCCTGTGACTGGCCCACGGATTACCAGCTTGGAAACACTGCTTTACATATCCAAGGTGATGCCGACACTCAACATAGCACACAANGNCCTCTTGACCGGTGGCAGCTGCCTCACCTGNTCATTTCTGAGTCCTCTCCATGTGCACGTATTCTGCAAGTGATTACTGACTCTTCCTATGTGACAAGCAATGTTCTAGGTGTGTAGATACAGCACAGAATAAAACAGTCTCTGCCTTCAGGGAGCTTATATTCTAGTTAGGGAGACAGTCAGCAAACAAAATTACAATGTCAGGTCACACCAAGTACCGTGGAAAAAAGTAACCTTGGCTGGGTTCCAGTGTGGTGACTAGCAGAACATTCCTTTCAGCTTTGTCATGCTCTTTGTCTACCTTGAATGACCCTCCTCTCCCCGTGGCATATCTGCCTCCTACTCCTTGTACTGTGGTTCCCCTGTCCCATCCACTGAAATGTGTTCTGTCTTCGGCCTCCATCTTGCCAGTGTAGAACTAGTGACCCCTCTTCTTGCTTCCAAGTGCCTGTTCCTGCTTATTCCCCATGGATATAACATTTTAAAGTTAATGCTTGCATCCTATTTAAGTAAGAGAAATTCGACGGCTTCTGCATTTCTTTTCCTGTCATTGTTGATCAAAAGGACATCTTTCTGAAGATGTTCAGGGAAGGAGCTGCTTCCTTGAACTCTGCTGAACTGCTTTCTACTTTTATTTCTCCCTAGAGAAAAGTAAGTTCTTTCCTCTGTTGTCTCAACACAGAACTGTACATTCTGTGTTTTGGAAAACCAACTTGAGACATTGTGTATGTCCCTCATTTTAGGGTAGGTTCTTCATGAGGGTGAACTATTGTCTTATTTCCAGCGTATTGGTGGAGCCTATGTTACCATCACTTGGTTGAGAGATATCAGATGCATGTTCATGCATATCCCATGCACATAAACGTGTTAAACATGTGGCCATTACATCTAAACACAGGGACTTAATCATATGCACACTTACTCCTCCACTTAGACAAACAGGATGTATTTTTTACCACAGCAGGCAAACATAAAAGCTTCTCCCAGCACAGCTCTATCTTTGCTTAGTGTCTGACCTGCTCACTGTGGTTTGGTCTGACTCTGGCTGCCTGTGTTCCTGCTATTAAGCCTCCCTAACAGTCTGAGGTGCCTGGAGACTAGCTGGCTTTTCTAGAAGACCAGAGGCTGAGGCTCCATGACCTGGTGTGTTGCCGCTCCATGGAACAAGATGAAGCTGAATTTCTGTTGTTCTGTGGAGGACACACATGTTCCACCGTATGCTGGAACACTTGAGCTTTTGAACTAGACCACAGAGTGCTGTGGGCAGATCTGCCTCTGATCTCTCTCACCTCTGGAAACCTTGACTTTCAAGCTGCTTTGAGCCTCTCTGAAAGAATGTGGCCAGAGTTGAACTCTGTTCAAGGACAGCAGTTGCCCCGGCCACAAACTACTAGCTGTGGCCTGAAAAGGTGGCTGAGAAAGAAATGATGGCCAAAAGGTGTCTTTATGCACCTTTCCTTGGAACAGGATAGTTGCAGGTAGTACAGGATAGTCAAGTGAGGAGGCCAAGCCAGGCTGGCAGGGATATTCAAATATTCCCAGCAACCTTAGCAGTTGGGATTCAAACCATGTATTGATTTATAACTTCTGTTTAAGTTTTTTCTTCCTGTGATCTTTTCAATGTACAGAGTCAAAGTATCTTGTTTGTTTAAACAATTAAATGAAGATTATGATTTTTTTTTTAAACAGGGTCTCTCTGTGATCCTAGCTGACCTAGAACTTGTTATGTAGACCATGCTGGCCTCAAACTCACAGAGATCCTCTGTTTCCACATGTGGGATGAAAGACATGTACCACCATGCCTAGTAAGATTATGATCTTTTAAAAGCATCATCTCAAATGTGAACTCCTCCATGTCTCCTTAGCTCTCAACTGTGGTGATATTTTATCTGTCTTCCCTAATAAAATTTATCTGAGGGTCAGAGGAAAAACGGAGCTGCCAGCCACTAGTAGAAAAACAATAGCCATGCAAGTTAGCACACGCCCTTAATCCATTTGGTTCTCTGTGACTCCAAGGTCACATGGGGAACTAGCAGTAGGAGGTGGTGGCACACGCCTTTAATCCCAGCATCAACCTTAGAGTTCTGAAGGTCCATGCAGACAAGGCAGGAAGTGATGTAGCTTGGTGCGGATAGGAAATTAGTTAGCAGATGAACAGGCATAAAAAGCCAGGTTAGACCGGAAGTCTCTCTCTTTCCTCCGCTTCGCTCCTTGGAAGTAGAGGCAGCGTTGGTGAGGTGAGGCTAGTGGTGGCTTGCTCCTAATTCCTCTGACCCTCAGATAAATTTTATTAGGGAAGACAGATAAAATATCACCACACTCAACTTTGTCCCTTCCTCCAGGATCTGTTCCAATATGCTCTTTTCTCTGTAAACTAATACTAGCTTATTGGTTTCATAGAGTGTTTTTCACATCAGTCATAATAATAGTTACTGGCACACGGGTACTTTCCGGCTTTAATGCTGTGGAGGACTGGAACTCAAGGGTTTGGCCCTCTGCCTCCTGCAGTGGCTGATGTAGAGTCTGTCTTAGAAGCAATGGTCAATGATGGAGCCATGAGACTCAGCCTCTGGCCACTTTCGTGTCTCCTTGAGGGACTTGTGTCCTATGGTTGTCACATGCTGACATGGGAAAGTCACATTTCAAACCTGAGGGGCTTTCACCGAGCACATAGAATGACACAAACTTCAGAAGTGTGTGATGTCTTGACTGCCCATAATCTTTATAACTACTTTATGATCAAAGAGCTTCCAATAAGACTTTAGTAATGCTTTTCTGCCTAAATTCCTCAAGGATAGGATATTTTGCATTTCATTATATTTCTACAGTGGCACATGGTGCTCAGGAGAGTTAGTGAGCCAACTAGGTGAGCAACCTGGCTTTACAGAGGCTCATCTATAATTTGTACCACTTGCCCTCAACCGTGGTTGGAGAGGATGGACTAATGGTTAGCACAAATCACCTAGGAAGTGGGACATAGCATAAAGTACCTACTTATAATAAGTCATGATGGTCATGTTGTGCCTTTGTTGAGTCTTTCCTGCTTGTGGATGGTGAACACTGGAGGGAGGCAGTCACGAGGCAAGAAGGGCTTTCAGATCAGGATTTTCCTCACAAATGGAGGAAACTCAAGTTTTAGCGATACAGAAAATATATATGGTGATGAACTACAATTTTGGGCATTTTGGAATGCCTCTAAATTAAAAGTTATATTCTAGGGACCCAGAAAGCATTGTGGGAGCCAAGCAAGCAAAACCTCATCAAGAGCAGTTTCATGTTCTCACATTAAAACTCAGTGGAATGTTAGGTGGGCGTAGGACGAGGTGTCAGCAGAGATGAGCCTTCTCCTCCCAGGGAGCTCTGCTTTGCAATGGGGGTCTCCTGTTTAGGACCAAGCATCCCCATTTGGGTGGGTCCAACTTTCTGAGGAATTTACCAGAGATCCTGCCGGCTGCCCCAGAAGATTGTCATCCCCCGCCCTTTCACTGAAATCTGTTCAGGCATCGCCAGTGTCTTTGTTGTGGGTGTGTATTGAATCTCTTTTGTTTGAAAATCACAGGAACCCAACTCAAATTGGCTTATGCTGAAAAAAATAAAAAGAAAATTTTTTATGACTTCCACAATTTATAAAATTGAGAAATAGACTTCTCAAATTGGAATCTGATTCCCCAANGAGATCCATGAGTCTTTCTCTGTCCATCTCTCTACAGTCTTCAGATTTTCNCACATAGGTGGCTAAAAGAAGTAGTTCAAGTCTCAGCATTTACATTATCAACAGTAGCACAGATCTTGTTTTATATGCCACCCCCACTCTAGATATCAAAATAGCCCCATAATGGACCATCTTAGAGTACTTGACATTATTAGGGTTCTGAACAGTATTGGAACACAGTGGGTCCTGTGCTCATGACTGGAGTTGAATGGAGTTCATCTTGGGTCATTAGCAACTAGACCACAAAAATAGATGGGGAAGACAGGTAGTTCTTCAAAGAAAATTGGACTGTTGTTACCAAAGATGGGATGGTGTTTATAGGACTTTATATTATAATGAACATGTTCAGCAACTCGATGTGGATGCCATGTATAAGAGTATAACAGAGTTCCCTGTGGGAACATTCATTTCTCTTCATCTGATCTTTAAAAGCTGAGTTCTTAAAGTTGGGTCTTACATTCTCTCTGCCATGTAGTAGCAGGTTTAATAAAAGATGGCTATGTTCCTGTTGGGGCAATCACCAATGGGACAAACCATTTAATTCTTTTTCAGTCCAGAGAAATAAGAAGTATAATCTCTGCTTGCTAACTGAGGAAAATATGGAAGCTTCTAAAACCAGTTATGTGAACAGAATTGCCTCCTATATTTTCTGAACAGAAGCAAAATTGCATGTAGTTTGAAGTCTCCAGGCCAGGCAAGGCTCTTGAAATTCCTGTGGGCAGAAGGTGGCCTTGACCAGTGTTGGGAGACTGGAGGTTTGAATTCTCTGAGGCTCTTCACCTGGATTTGTCTGTGTAATTAATCCACTTTCCCCCCCTGAAATTCAATATCCCTTGAATTCTGGATGGCAGGAACTAGAAGTGAGATCTGTACACAGATATCCAAAAACTCAATAAGTTTAAAGTTTAATATTCTTTTTGCACAGAGACATTTCACTATTGGGGGCAATATAGTATTAGCCATAAGCCTAGGTACAGTTTGGGAAGGTTCCAGTTCAGATTTTCACCTGGACAATGAGAAGGGTATAGTAGCTGATTTTATGGTTGGGATCTAGAAGCAGGTCCTACATTGGCATTATGATACATTATGTTCTCACAGCAAAAAAAAAAAATGAGTGAGTAAGTGGATGGATAAACATATGACCGAATTCTGTGAACTGGAAAGAATATAATGCAGAAGAGATTTTTCACAGAGAGGTCATGCCACCTAGCCTCTGCCCCCAAAAACCTTCTGTCACAGGAAATGCCTGCTGCCACCTCTTTGACTACTTCCTCAGTAAACCACCAACCTGTTAGCTTGCTCCTGCTTTACTCTATTAAGGT
>LZPO01036359.1:3927-20416 GCA_001675575.1 Neotoma lepida | reverse complement strand
CTTACTAGTATGGCAGAATTGTGTTTTAAGACAATGTAAAGTTNGGGAGAAAGCAGCCACGATATAAAAATCAACAATCTGAATGTTACACTGCTTGGCATATACCACATGGGATAAGTAAGCAGTCTTGTTTCCTTCAGAATACATATCAGACAGAACTTTCAAGTGTTCCTGGACTAGTTGGGGGCTTTAACGGTGCATCCACACACCCTGTGTCAGCAGATCTGAAAATGTGATGAGACACCTTATACCCCACTATAGGATTCTATTTTTCAAAGTAAGAAAAACACTTGGCTGAGGCTTAAATGCTCTGTTTACAAGGTGTAAAAACAAAAGGCTTCTGCAAAGTACTGTTGCTGGTCATCTTTTTCATCTATTTTAGAAATTAAGAGTAAAAAGGTCAAGGGTCTGTTTCTGACAAAAAAAACAAACCTCAGTAAGTCACTTCCCACAAAACCACGGCAATTTCAGAAATAGTTTTAAAATTCTACATAAATTTTTATATATATGTATATATATATACACTGTATATGTGTATATATATAAATATATATAAATATAAATATAAATATATATATATGCTACTAATGCCTGCACTTTTCTAAATGGAACTCAAGGAGCTGTTCAAGCGGGCTTGCCCCAGGGCAGCGTGGTTCTGGCTAAGCCACACATACATGGTCTGTCTGTCATCTGTTATCTCAAGGGGGAACATTTATTCTATTTCCTGTGAGAATAAGAACTAAAAAACTTTTAGCTGCTGGCTTTTCCCTTGTCTTTAAAAATATTAGCTAGAAAAAGAAACATCCAATACTAAAAACACATCTTTGCCACATCAGTGTCAAGATGGGAAGTTTAGATTATCTCTGTATTATCTATGAACTAAAAAAAACCACCATTCATTCATATTTAAATGAAGACCCATTTGGTCCTATCAGCTTTCATGAAAGTCAAAGGTATAATTTTATATTATTTTGATAATATGGGTGCAGATAAAAGAATGTAGCTCATTAGTTCCCATCTTGCCTATTCTGTTGTTCCTTATAGCCTGATCCTTCTTACCAGCCTACAGTATTTCTGATGATTATTAGAAGTTCAATGCCTTCATGTGGCCAAATCTGTCATAAGGAAATGATAAGTGAAAGGCTCATGGTGGCAGCTGCACACACTTACTTAATGCTGGAAAATGACATGCAAAATGGAAGGATACATAGCATAATGGCCTGAGCTTCAATAACAGGCTGAGTGTGATTAATACTCTTTCGTAATTACTGTTCCTCAACCTGCTATTATTGGAGAGTTTAGAATACCACAGCCCTGTGAATGTGGCCGTGCTGGTAAAAGTAACCCTTCTCTGCTGTGCATTATTGTTATTAAGGCTTATTAATGCATTTCAAGCCTGTGTAACTTTTTGGCAAAGGCAGCCCTGAACAGCAGGGACATAATCAATAGTATTAACACACACAATTTGTAATTTGCCCAACCTAGAATCATATCTCTATAGTAAATGCCTATGGGTGACATTGTGTTTTCTGAACCAGCAGACAGGGACAGTGCCTATCACCACTACCCCGACAAAATACAGACATCACTACTGAAAGGAAGGAGGGACAGAGCAAGGAAGAGCTTACCAATAAGGGTGGTGTGTTGACATCCACGTGACTGACAACCTGGAGCTCTCTTCTTATACTCTGATCTGGTACTTGGGGTCGTTCCAAAACAGCCCTCACACAATACTGAATACTGCCATACTTCCCAGTAAAGGACGTTGCCAACGGTCTGCAATAAACCAAAGATATTGATTTATGAGCTTATTTTCAGCCAGNGAGAGTCAGGAAAAGCATGCTTGAAAATGTGGAGTAAGGTTGAAAAAACAAGAGTCAGTCAGCATGAGAGTACAGGGAGGGTCACACAGGGTAGGCACATGCACTTAGTGTTGGGGACACCGGGTGCTCAAATACTAATGGACACAAGGCAAGGGAACGAAACCGAAAACTTAAAAGCTTCACTCACTCAGATGGAAGCTGAAAGCGAAAGGGAAACTCGTGTTTTCCAGGTTGTAATAAAGTGATGCCTTCACCTGAAAGAGACCATACTGGATTTTAACAAAGATCAACTCTAAATCAGGAATTTTCACAATCTAAGCCATATATTTGTTTAAAGGTGGTTTTCCTGGCAGTACATTCCACAAGTTCATTAAACAGATTGAGAGAACTAAGTTTGAATTTGTCTTTTACCAAGAAATACACACACACACACACACACAAAAACATACACACACGCACACACACACACATACACAAACATACACACACACACACACCTTGTATCCACAAAATGATCAATTATACAATTACCATAAAGCATTACCTAGGGCCAAGAGTTCCAATATACATATATAGTATGTGTACATAAACACACATGTAGTGCATATTCATATATATATATATATGTATATGCACACACCTGGATGTTACTCTACACTAACATGAGACACCAATATTTAACTGACAATATTTAATTGGCAAGTTACATTTCTTTGGCTATATTACAATAATCATACTATGTATTCTCTAGACTGAGATAGAAAACTTGGGAACAGCATTAGTAATAGTTATACAGAAGACAACCAAAGCAGCAAGAGTCAGCTCTTCACCTTTCAGCTCTACTAAGATTGACAGGGTTTCTCAGTGGTGAAAGCAGGATTTTCCAAGCATGGCATGGCCCCTTCCCCTGTTCTTGTGAGCATCATTCAGTTTCGTGCACAGGCTCATTACTGAGCAAAGGCCAAAGTACAGGGATGGATAGTTTAAGACTAGAGGTACCACCAGAACCTATGACAAATGTCCACAGTCAGTCTGTTTAACGTGGATCCAAAGTGGATCCCGTGGTTTCCACTCTGGTCAATGGCTCTCCCTATGGCACGNGACAGATTTTCCCTTTGATCTCATACTTGAGGCTACATTGTAGGTGGAGGAAGTAAGATGAGAAAAGACGGCAGACAACTTGGTGTGGAATTTGTNTTATTACCTGACTTGATATTTCTGCTTCATGCGGTCAAAACCATTAATAAGGTGGGTTTCTTTGGTTTACTTCTTTANCAACAACTCAGTGTTTCAATCCTGCACTTTTAGAAAATAAGAATACATTGCTGGCCCAATGCGTCCCCTAAATCTATCTCTAGTTTTCAGTATGTACAAAGGGGAACAAGGAGCATGGGTCCACTTCACATGGAAGGACATCACAGGTGGGTGACCCGAAGACAAAGGGAACAAGGTAGTCAGGACACAGGGTCAGATTAAGTAGAGTGATACAGTGTGAGCCCCAGAAGCTCCCAATATGNAGGAGTGGCCACACAAGCCTCAGGAGGGTCCCAGAAGAGCTATAGGACTGAAATCATGGTACACTTCTGTACCCCATCTTCTCCAAGAGACTTGGGGGAACAGAGCTGAGATGAGGTCTGATTGGTGATCCCTAGGCTACACACGGCAAAGTATGTGCACGTTTAGAAATGCAGATTTTATATGAATCCAACATTTACTGGACTTAGGCTCAGGTGATAGAAGGACCAGTACCTTCAGTCCTCAGAAGACCAGCTGGGGGAAAGGAGCTTAGAGATTTGTATTCAAGTAAAGACTAGAGAGTGCTAAAATNCAGCGACTTCTCACATGAATAACACTGGGCTTGGAGTCTGAGGATCACGATACAGACGAGTGGGTAGGGCTTAAATAAAGGGAACAAACAGCATGAGGAGGCAGGATGGGTGTGTGGAGAACAGAGGTGCCCAGCATATTGAAAAGTGAGAAAAGAATGGGCTCCTCAGAAACAAGTCAACACAGGAATCACAGAACTTCACAGGAGAAAATCNACTTGAGGAAGTGGATAAACGCCGAAGGACCTAGAAAATAATGTGTTTCCTTCTCTTTTTAATTTTTATGTTTAGTTAAAAATGTTCACAAGATGTCCAATGTGGCCATTTCTGCTTCTGCTTTACCGCTCCTTACTTCCACCTCGTCCTCTGAGGACCACAGTGCCACGGGGCGCTGCTTCATTCACTAGAGGGCTTTAGCCAGAGCTCTTAATCAGTTTTTCAGAAGCNTTGGGGTCTGGAGGTGTTGCANTGANGAAGTGAGGGCCNGGTTGGAGGTCGCACTCTAGTGGGTGCCTGTGAACTGAAGCCAACTTTCTGCTTTGGTCTCTGGGTCTTTATCTTATCACGATCTGGTCTTAAAGACAAGGCGAGTTCAACCATACTGACAGTACGGTTCAGTAAGAATCGTGATTTTAAAGAATATTCTGGGAAGATTTTTAAAAATAGATCCTAATATTATATTTCCTAGGAGTGAACATTAAAAAAAAAAACTTCCTCAGGCCATTGAATGATAGCTAGTTTATGGAGTTAATGTCCCTGAGAATCTATGTGTGAAGTTGCTACCTTCTTCCAAATGGGAGGTAGGTGGGGTGATGGTTTCCCCCCTTAACTAAAAGAGGCATTGACTTTAAGTAAACTATAACCATTGCCAATATAGTCTAAGAAATCTGGGAACTGTCTAGAATTAGAAATCCCATTTCCTTAGAACAAAGCTACAATATCTTACTTGTGATCCAAAAACCTATCTGTTAGCCCAGACTTTACCAAAATAATGCTCATTTCTCACCCTAGGTTCAATGCTTTTAATTTTGTCTCCATTTCCTCAGTAGTTATGGGCTCAGAGTCTTAATCTTGGACAAAACCTGTTTATCTCTCTTTTCCATGGCCTTCCCTTCAGTCAGCCATCTTTAACATCCTTGTTGGCCATTATCACCGGGAGAAAAAGACTCCTGGAATCCACAAGGAGGAAAGGACTGGAGGCAGGTAAGAGCTGTCACCTGTCACACCCCTTTATCCGAAAGGCAGCTCCCGTTAGTGGGACATATTTGAGAGTTTAACTATGGACATTGTACTTCTCCAAGGGAGGCTAAGATACAATAAGTCGTAAGCTCACATGTGATAGGTACAAGCTGATGAGGCACAGGTAAAGGTTTACAGTAGNTTCCACTGCCAGAAGGCTGACTCACTGTTACTAGCATTTTCAAGACGAACAACAGTTTATGTCCCTAGCATTAGCCTAACATACATATGCATGGACACTTCTGGAAAACTCTGAGTGAACCGGAAGGTGTAATTCAGAAATCCCCAGATTTCTCCAAAGGCCTTTCTGAAAGGGGAGAGAAGTAAGAGGAGGAGGTACAGGAAGGGGCAGCTCTTAGAAGCTGGTTCCCCAGAGAGGGAATGTGTCCCTTGAACTACCCAAGTACCACTTCCCTCTTCCCAAGACTGAGTTTTCTGCAAATCATCATGAACGGAGGAGGAGTGTCTACAGCTGGGATAGGAAGCAGTGGAGGCCCATCAAACTCTGGGCACCACATAATGGAACCTCACAGACTCCGGTTCCACTATCCATTGCCTCCAGGTCAGGAAGGACCCTAGAACCCAGACAGTCTAATTGCTGGTTCCCACGGCAACGACTCACTCCCCTCCAGGTCACTTGAAGATCCTAGNAGGCCAGGTGCAAAGGCAAACCACCCAAGGGTCTGGACTCTTCCTAGAAGCCAGGTAGGGGCACAGGCTTGGCCTCCTGCCCTTCACCCGTGACCATACAGATGATNCCCCTTCCAGAAGCTTCCCTCAATGCCACCCACCACCCAGAGGCGCACCCCCTTCCGCCCCCTCCCTTGGAGATCTCCATGCTCACCAGCTGGGGCCTCGAGTAGGCTCAAGCGCAGGTTCAAGTATTCCACCTCTGAGGAAGCTGCTGGAGCGGTGCCACCGATGCAGACCCAGGCCCCAGCGCTGGGGCCCCAGGCAGAGGTAGCACGGCCCTGGGCCTCCAGGCGCAGCCCACGCAGGGTCACCGGCTCTGCAGCCTCCAACAGCACGTGCCCAGCCACTGTCTCGCCGCTGGAGTAGCAACCCTTGCTCTCATCTTCGAATACTAGCCCCAGGCTCTTGATGCGGCCCCGGGGACCATCGGCTCCCGCATCGCCGCCCATCCCGCCAGGAGATGCGGCTCTGCCAGCGAGGTCCGGAGCGGCCCCGGGTTGGGGTAGCCGGCCCCGGGACGCTGCTGTCACGGGCGCCGGCCACAAACAAGCCCAGGGCCACCACGGCCACAGAGCCCAGCCGGGTGAAACACCCGCACCGGCGCCCTGTCTCTTTAACACACCCCACCGGGACTGGAAAGGGGCCGGCCCAATCCGCCCACGGCGCGCGCCCATAGGCCAGCTACGAGACATGCTTCTTTCCCATTGGTTGTGCATGACCACTGAGTCATTTCATTGGCGGCCCCTCACCGGGCTGAGCAGGACGGTGGTGCGTGATCAGGGCAGCTCCACCAATCGGAAGACAGCAGAGTGCACGTGCACAGGCAGTTTATTGGCTGGCGCAAGGCACAGTCCTGGGCCACGGACCAATAGTGAGGCAGTGCGCCCATGTGGACAGAGGATGGAGAAACAATATCTGTCAGGGAGGGGGCGGAACCGGCTCCGGGGCGCTCTGGTGTCGGCCGTTGCTATGGTTACATTGGGGCCGGGCTTTCCAGCTAAGAGAGGCTGGAGCACAAGTCTCTGAGTTTGTACTAGAACGTGAACTTGTGGCTCAGCAGGCACGGTGTTCAAGATTACTTTTGCAGCACGCCCAGTGAAAGGTTTCCTGGAAAATGGAGCTCAGCTCTCTCGCCTCAGGCTGACCCCAGCCTTGGAACTTTAAAGCCGAGATCAGAATCTGCTACTTTCCACGGTTCTGAGCCTGACCTCTATGGGTCTCGGAATTCCTGTGCTAGAAGCNCAAGAGCAGAAGTCTAGGAAGAATGCTGAGGTTCTAAACGCCTTTGCACTGAGGAGTTCTGTTCCCCGCAGCTGAAGTCCCTTCAGAATCAGCCTCTGATGCCCACTCTATAAGGTCGTGGTTTCAAAACAGCACCTGCCATTCACTGGTGCTGATGTAAATAGCAGAACTCGATTACTGACTGAATAATACATCATTACGCCTTATATACATGCATAAATTGTAAAATGTACAAATATTATGTCTAGAAAGGAAGAGATATACACCTGACACACAAGTGCCCCACCCAAAAGGATTTTGTCACCTCAGGATTAGAGTCCTCGAACATGCCCAGCTGCCTCCCTGACATGTCCCTCAAACATTGCAGCTCTTCTTGCTGGTTTCTTCCAAATCTCGCCATTCTAGATTTCCTTTGCTATCAAGCATGTTTCAATAACTAATTATTTGGCCATCATTTTGTAATCTTTTATATCCTCTCCTTGTCAAAATTCTAAGTTTATAAACTGTTATAAAGGATTGATAATTGAAAATTAAAACTGAAGGATTTTTTTCCCCCAAGTGTATTTTTCAAAGACCTGAAAGGTTGTTCTACTNTCCTCTTTAGAGGTTAGATAATCAACACGGAACTTTTTATTGTGTTGTATTTATTTATTTATATAATATTTTTATTAATTCTTGGAGAAGGTCATACATGCATGCAGTGTGTTTTGCTCATATTCTACACCCATACCTCCCCGAATTCCTCCCAAATCCATACCCACCTCCACATTCTTTCTTCAAAATTTTTGATTTAATTTAAAATTTTATTTGCTATTATAAATCCCACTGAGTTGAGTCTGTGTTGTGCATATACTCATGCCAGGCCATCTGCTGGGACAATGGCNGACCTACCAGCAGCCACCCCATTAGAGAAGACTGTGTCTTTAATAAGGCTTTAGGGAGTTCAAAGATTTCTCTCCTTCTTTCTCTCCTCTGTCTCTCTCTCTCCCTCCCTCCTTCCATCCCTCCCTCTCTCTCTTTTTTGATTTTTCAAGACAGGGTTTCTCTGTGTGTAGCCCTGGATGTCCTGGAACTAGCTCTGTAGACCAGGCTGGCCTCAAACTCACAGAGATCCACCTGCCTCTGCCTCCCAAGTGCTGGGACTAAAAGCGTGTGCCACCACTGCCTGGCAGAATTCAAAGATTTATCTCTTCTCACAGAAAGTGGAAAGGGCCACAAATCCATCCCTGTTTAGCATCCTGAAGTACTCTTGGATTTCTGATAACTATGTATTTATAATGGTCCCGGCTTACTTTCCTTCACAAAATAACTTGATCTTAAACATGCATTTGTATGATATTTATCACTTCAACTAGGGACAAAGACTTTGTTCTCATACATTGTTTTTAACCTTTGGTATCTAACACAGAAACATGCTATATGTGCTCAATAACCGTGTGTTGACACACTGAATAGTGAATCACAANCCATGTAGTGTCACTGGCTCTGCAATAGATGAATAGTACTCCACCTCTTACTGGGCTTACACAGGCTAGAGGAAGATGTTCATTTCAAAATTAAGTGTCTAAGATATGGGTGAAAGGGCAGTGAAATTCATAACATGATACAAGACAGAATTGCAGACATGGCANCCTGTACTACCAGAGACCGGGCTGGGCTCTCTCTGTCAGTTTGCTTGCTTGTTTGTTCTGTTTAGCTTTGGAGATCCAACCGAAGGAGGCAGGCTCTCTCTCACTAAGCTACATCTCCAACCTTTAGGGTTTAGGGGCATGGTTTCACTATGTAGATCTGGGCAGTCTAGAAGTCCAGACCTTCCTGTCTCTGTCTCCTAAGTGCTGGCATTTATAAGCACGAGCCATTGTGCCAGTAATGATTTTAGACTATAGGCAGCAGAATATGGGAGCAATAGCAGCTTAACAAATATGTTTCTTGTGCTGCTGAGATGACTCAGCAGATAAAGGCACTTGCCATAAAGCTGGGCAACCTGAATTTGATCCATAGGACCTGCAGTTTAGGAGAGAACTAGTCCTGCAAGTTGTCCTCTGAACTCCATATATGTGCCAAGGCATGTGCACACTTACACACAAATAAACGTGTGTGTGTGCATTTTTCTTGTAGGTGATTACAGTTAAAAGATTGTATGACTCTCAAAAGAGGCTTTGAACTTTAGATTTTTAAATAAGTTTGAGACTGTTATAGACTATGGGGACTTTTGAAGTTGGACTGAATGCATTCTTACATTATGATATGGCTACAAGCTTTGGGGGTCAGGGAGTGGAATGTGGTGGGTTGAAAGAAAATGGCCCCCATAAGGAATGGCACTGTTAGGAGGTGTGGCCTTGTCGGAGTAGGTGTGGCCTTGTTGGAGGAAATGTGTCACTATGAGGGTGGACTTTGAGGTCTCCTATGCTCAAGCTACTCTCAGTGTTGGACCACTTCCTATTGCATGCAAGATGTAGGACTCTCAGCTCCTTTTCCAGCACTATGTCTGCCTGCATGCTACCATGTCCTACCATGATGATAATGGACTAAACCTCTGAAACTGTAAGCCTCCCCAATTAAATGTTTTCCTTTATAAGAGTTGTCATGGTCATGGTGTCTCTTCACAGCAATAGAAAACCCTAACTAAGATGTGTGTGTGTGTGTGTGTGTGTGTGTGTGTGTATAACTTTACATTAAGTTTAGTGTAATGTACACACACACAACCTTACATCAAGTTCAGTGTAAAAAATACCTTTAAATTTGGATCATAAGATGTTTTTACATTTGTGTGTGTGTGCTTATGTGTGTGCATATATGTGTGCCATTGGTATTTTTTTTTTGATAAGTGTCTATCCTAATCATTTGTCCTTTTATTGACTGGGTTATATTTTTTTGTGCTCTGCTGTTTGAATTCTTTATATATTCTGGATATTAATCCCTGGTCAGCAGAATAACTAGCCAAGTCCATTGGATAGGCTGTCTATTTGCTTGAGCAATTATTCCTTGTGCAGAAGCTTTTTAACAGCATGTGATTCTCATCATCATTGAGTTGTCAGAATCCTCTTCAGAAGGATGTTGCTTATCTCTGTGTCTTGAAGAGTTTCCGATATGGTTTCTTTTCTTCTAGTGCATCCAAGTTTCAAGTTTATATTAAGATCTTTCATCTGTTTTGTGTTAAAAGTCTTTTCATCTTCCGAGTGTCCTTTTTAAATTTCTTCTTCAATAATTTAGTCCTTTATCAAGGTCTTTCACCTCCTTGGTTGGTTTCACCCTCTATATTTCATTGTCTTTTGAAGGTTACTGTGGATGTTTTCCTGATTTCTCTCTCAGCATGTTCATTTTTGGCACATGGGAAATATTGACTTTTTGCATGCAGATTTTTTTCTCTTNTTAATTTTCTGAAAACATTTATCAGATCCAAGTGTTTCATGCTTGTCTTTAGAGGTCTGTTAAAGGCAGGTTCCTATCACCTGAANAGAATGCTTTGACTCATTCGTTTCCAAAGTTGTATCCCTTTTGTTCTTCCTCATGCTTTATTGCTGTGACCGGCCCCTGCACTAGGGAGAGATGGCCCCACCCGTCATCACAGGCATGTGAAAGCTAGCCCAGATGGCATTGGCATAGGAGAGCTGGCTCTGCCCTCACCTGAGGTGGGAAGTCCTAGTGGATCAGACTGACTAGCTCAGCTACCACTCAGACCCAAAACCTCGGTCTTGGGTTGGCCCACCCTAGCACCTACCCCATCTATGACCTGCTGGAGCTCCTGAAGAGACTGGCCCTGCTGAACAATAGCTGCAGGATCTCCCTTACTCAGGGAACAGCAAGATATCTGAGAGGAGTTTCCCTGAGGGTCCAGTATTGATGCTGGAGGCCACAGGCCTTGAACCAGACCAATGACCCACTGCAATGAAAATCTGTGGGTGGGGCTGATTAGACAAAAGGGTGTACTGTGTGACACACCACAGCTCCCAATGCCACTAGGACAAATGAACAGATGTTGGAGGGGAGGGAAAGATGGAGGAATGAGGTTGCTTTTTTTGTTTTGAATTAATTTGGGGGGGCTTTCTTTTGTAAGGGGACACTTCAGGAGTGAGGGGCAGATATGGTGGGATTGAGAGGTGAGCGGGATTAGGGTGCATGATGTGAAATTCCCAAAGAATCAATAAAGTATTATTATTACTATTATTATTATTATTATTATTATTATTATTTTGATTTTTCATTTGATTTTGATTTTTTAAGATAGGGTTTCTCTGTGTAGCAGCCCTGTATTCTGGAACTCACTATGTAGACCAGGCTGGCCTCGAAGTCACAGAGATCCGCCTGCCTCTGCCTCCTGAGTGCTGGGATTAAAGGTGTGCACCACCACCGCCCAACCAATTATTTAAANAAAGAAAAAGAGACTTCAAGCTCTGTATCAATGCAAGTGTAGAGAGTAGACATACTTGTCTTGCTCATTGTCTTAGAGGAAATTCTTTGAGTTCTCTTCATTTAGTACAAATGTTGGCTCTTGGATTTTCATGTGTAGAACGCACGTGAAGGCAAAGGTCAAAGTTGGCCATCCTCCTCTGTTCCTCACTATCTTATGTTGTGAGGCAGGGAGGGCTATTCATTGAAACTGGGGCTTTCAATTCAACAAGACTAGCTGGCCAGAAAGCTCCAGGAGTCCCCTTGTCTCCAACTCCCTGGATTTTTTGTATATATTTTTAGTTGATTGTTTGTATATTTATATCTATCTATACATAATATATATAAGATGTATATAATGTATATATACAATATATATAGAATGTATATTAGTTGATTTTTCAATGTATAATTTTTAGTTTCTCTTGGTGTTCATTTTAATTTTATTCCATTATGATGTATTAAGGTGCAAGAAACTATTTCAGTTATATTTTGTTTTATTAAGAAAAGGGATAGTTAAACAAAATGTGGTAATGGATCCTCATTGCTTCCCTTCATCTGGGAATGTCTTCATTTGCTCCTGTTGNTGATGAATGTGTTAACTGGAGATAGAATTGNGGGTTGGCAGGTCCACCAACACTATATGGATGCTTCTGAGGACCTTGATTTCCAGTAAGAAATCAGCACCCTTTAANTGGTTTCCCTACTAATTAGATAATGGGCCAANTTTTTCTACTTTCCAATTTTTTCCTTGTCATTAGTTTTTATCAAATTTGATTTTAATGTCACTTGTTATTTTAATTTATAGTTTGGAATTTACTTTTATTCTTAGTGNTGGATATTTATGTCTTATTTTTATCTTCTGCAATTATATATTCAATTATTTTTATGCTTTGTAATCTTTCATCCTCTTTTTGGTGTTTAATACTAGAAGAGTATTACCTTTTGATACTTTCAAATAATTTCTGTATCATAGATATTTGAAGGCAGATTTATAATTGCTTTTTCCTGTGATAGTGAATACTATGATACTCAGGGTTCTGTTGAATCTCCTAGAGAATGTCAGTGCTTTCGCTTTCACACACAAAGAGTGCAGACGTATTCAGACTAGAGTCTTGTGTAGTCAGGGGACCACGTCAACTCAGCTCTCAACTCCTTTGTATTCCTCCTGTGGGTTTGTCCACAGAGCAGCTCCGAGTGAGTCTGGGACTTTCGCCGGGTCACACACAGGTCACACACAGGATCTGGAGTTCCCCTTCTTCATTTTTTCCCTCTGAGTATTTCTGTGTCTGTTTTGGTTTCATTTCTATTGTTGTGGTAAAATACTCAGACACAAAGTAACTCAATGGAGAAAGGGTATATTTGAGTTCACAATTTCAAATTACAATGTATTATTGTGGGACCCACAAAGCAGCAGGGACTAGAACAGCTAGTCACATCATACCCACCATTAAGANTGGATATGACTCTGTCTGTGCTTAGTGTTCAGGTAACTTTCTCTACTTGTACACAGTTCATGGTCCAGCCCATAAAACAGTGCTGCTCACATTCAAGGTGGATCTTCCTATCTTGATTAACCATAACTTCAGGTAAAAGTAAAAGCAGAAAGAAAATTACATACTTCCAATGTATAATGGCAAAGAATATANGTTATCATTCCAAAGGGGAGGAAAGGGGGCATATTGAACAAATACTAGACCAAAGCAAGACTGAAACCCATCAGAGCAAACTCCAAATTCTGCATCTCTAAGTCTGATGTTAAAGCTTCACCCCTACTGTCCAGTGTTCCTGATACTGGAGGGTATTCTGCAGGCTACNGGAGGAGAAAGGCAATTGTCACCATCTCCCAGCTAGAAACCTTGCAGATTATAACAGAGACCTGCCTTCAAGATATACTGCTGGAATAGTGGCACAAATGATATGGGGGTAACCAATCACTTTGTAATTAGATTTAAGGACCACTTCATGAAATGGATCCATACCTGACACTACTTAATGGCCAAGAACCTGAGACTACATAGGTCATGAGCATAGGGGAAAACCCAGTTCTGCTAAAGGCACATAGCAATAAAATGACACCTAATGACATTCTGCTCTACCTGCAGGTCAGTGATTCACTCAACTCTCATCAGAGATGCTTCTTTCAGTTGATAGGAACTGACAGAGACCTGCAACTGAACAATGTGCAGAGAGTGAGACTTTGGAGCACTATTCATAAATGGAATGTCTTGATCAAAGTCTTCCCCTCAGGGTTCAAGGAACTATGTAGAAGAGGAAGTAGAAGGATTTTAAGAGCCAGTGGCAATGGATAAATACAAGGAAACAGTGTCTTCCTGACACAAGATTTATGCACACATGAATGTAAGAGGCCAAGGCAGCATGCACAAGGCCTACACAGGTTCAAGCCAATCATGGTCCCATCCNTGAGAGGGAGAAGTAGATATTAGCTCCCATCCCTAATTGAGAAGCAATCTATAATTGACACCTGCTGACAAAGGAAAAATCAGTTTTCTCCAATGGAGTCTCACTGGGTATGTTAATCANACCTTAGGGCAGGCCCCATGCCCAAGAGCAGTTGTCTAACACAAAATAAACTCAATGATACTTTTGTAGATTTTGTCTTATTTTGCTGTGCTTGATGATTTTTTTGTCTTACTGGTCTTTTACTTGCTTATTTGATTTTTGTTTTGTGATGTTTTCCTTTGTACATTTCTTGTTTTTCTGTTTTTGCTTTTGTCTGTGTGAGAGAGTAAGTTACATGAGTAAGGAGGTAAGGAGGACCTGGAATGAATTAGAGGGGAAATATGATCAAAATATATTGTAGGAATTTTTTCTCAAAAAAAGTTGAAAAAAAACAAACAAGCATGCCTCCTAGACGAATTTCCCTTCAGATACCAATTTCCGTGTTTATCAGGGTGTGAGTTTTTTTCTGCACACAAGCTTTGAGACTCCCATGATGGGAACATCTTTGGGATGTTAGGAGATGAGAGAAAAAGTCCTCCACAGGAATCACTCCTATTAATATCTAATCTTCAGGTCTTTTTTCTTGGTGCTCNAAGCCATATAATATTACTGTTAGTGCTTAGGTAATTGTTCCTTTGTTGTCTGAGAATTTCATACTTGTATATGATGTGTTTTGATCAAATTCACCTCTAAATCTCTTCCCTTTTACCTTCTTCCCTATCCTCTGCACCACTCTCCCCACTCAACTTTATCTGTTCTTTAATTTTAAACCCATTGAGATCAGGTAGTGTTGCTAATATGTGTATGAGTGTAGGGCCATCTACTGGAGCATGGGTAGCCTTTCAGGGGCCACATTCCTGAAGAAAAAATGACTCTTCTGCTCAGCAGCCATCAATTTCCAATAGTTCCTAAACTACGAGTGACATTTTTTTGTAACTTTTTTCTCCATCCATGATGTAATTTTATCTAGCTTGGTTTTGTGCAAGCCTAACGCATTCAGCCACAGATGCAGTAAGTTCATGTGTGCAATAGCCTAGTAATGTCCAGAAGACACTGTTTTGGTTTCCTCTGGCTGTTACAATCTCTCCACTCCTCTTCCACAATGATCTCTCAGCATTGGGAGGAGATATACATGTCCCATTTAGGATTGAGTACTCCACAGTCTCTTACTCTCTGCACATTCACCAGTTGTGATTTCTGTATTAATTGCCATCTACTGTAAAAAAGAAGATATTCTGATGGTATTGAAAGATACAATACTCTATGGGTATAAAGATACATACTTATGGGGTTTTAAAATATGTGTCCATTTAACAGAATACTCTAGTGCCTATGACCAACCAACTATGAATTCATAACCCAATTATGAGTTCCAGGTATGAGTTTTGTCTTGTGGAGTGGAGTGGTCCTTGAATCCAATCATAAAGTGGTTGGTTATTCCCATTATGTTTATGCCATTATTACACCAGTGGGCATGTCTTGCTAGGCTAGTCGTTGTAGCACAGAGGACTCACAGTTAGGAAAGATTGTTGAATACTTTTTACCATGGTAATATGCATGGCAGTGTAAAAGCCAGCCAGTAGGAATGAAGCTTCTAGGTCAGCATCAGCTTGATTTCTCCATGCCCATTGACTTGAGTATTTGGATTTTTAGTAATTGGGTCTTACCATTAGGTTCTGGTAGGTAACCAAGCAGAATGGCAATATCCTGTAATGTTTTGCGTGCTCCACAGGAACTCACTCGTGAAAAGTGTTATCCTGTACCTGGCCCTGGGCTTTTTATTTGATAGCCTATATTGTCTGAGAGAGGCATTGTCCCCCACTCCCTGTTATAGAGTAATCCCATTTGAACTGTTTTTATATATGTACATGTGTGTGCATGTGTCTGTGTCTCTGTGTTAGGAAGTTTCTATAGTAATAGGTTTTTATACTTCATTTTCAGATATTTTTAGTTTTAGTTAGCCCTCCCCATACTCTTCTACTCTGCCCTTCAGTTCACCACACAACTTAGCTCTCTCCCCCTCCCCCCCGGTCTATCCACTCTCCGCCTTCATGCCACCTGCTTCCTATCAGTTGTAATGTCTTGGAGAAATATGCTACAGTGTTTTGATGCCATACTACTTGTACCAGAAGTCTTCCCACTTTATCTTTGCTGATCCTTCAGGTCTTACACAGGTAACTAAATTCCTGCATAAGTATCAATACTTACTATTTTTAGATAGTGCAAATACTCATCTTGATTTAACTTGCGTATGTCTGTGGATCTTACTTATGGGACTCTCTCTATATAGTTGCTAATGTTTAAAAATTACAGAAGATATGAATTCTTGTTTTGTAATTTCACATTTGGGAAAAAGATAAATCTTATCTAAGTAATTATCTTTAGAACAAGAATACAAACTAACCTTTATGATGCACCCATTGTACCACAAATAAGATGTTCAGTATGTACCATCCCAGTGGCACCCACAGAAACTCTGTGAAGGGGCATATTGGCAACAAAATTTAAAGTTGTATATAAAAGCTCAAAATGATGGAACATATGTCTTCCTTTCACAACCAAGAAGTGAGGGGGCAAAGATAAAAACTCCAAAATGTGATGGCCTCCTTTTCACTCTACTTTATTCAAGGTTAAAGGGGAAAGAAGAAGGAAGGGGAGAATGAAAGAAGGAAGATGGGGCCTGGAGAAGTGGCTCAGTGGTTCAGAGCACTGGCTACTCTGTCAGAAGACCCACATTTGATTCCCAGCACCCACAAGCTGGCTCACAATGGGATCTGTAACTACAGTCCAAGAAGAGACAATGCCCTCTTTATG
>LZPO01036358.1:10076-20439 GCA_001675575.1 Neotoma lepida | reverse complement strand
ATCTTGGAGACCCTGAGATGTTGGAGATGCCAGAGCCACAGGACTCCTGCCAAGGAAAGCTGGAGACCAGCTGTGGAACTAGCCCAAGAGAGAGAAATGTGTTGCAGTCAACAATGCTGAAAGGGACTGCATATCTGAAAGTGGCTTTGACCTTAGACATGGCGATAAGAGTGTTTGGAGTTTGCCCAGCTGGTTTTCAGTCTTGCTTTGGTTCAGTATTTCTTCTTTATGCTCAATTTCTTCCCTTATGAAATGGTAATATATATTCTGGTCCACTGTATATTTGAAGTATGTGATGTGCTTTTGGGTTTTTGTTTTACAGAGGGTTACAGTTAAAAGATTGTCATGAGTCTCAGAAGAGACTTTGAACTTTGGACTTTTAAACAGTGTTGAGACTGTGACAGACTATGGGACTTTTGAAGTTGGACTGGATTCATTTTTTGGATTTTGATATGTCTACAAGCCTAGAAGGCCAGAGGGTGGAATGTGGTGGTTTGAATAAAAATGTCCCCCCCATAGGCTCATTGTTTTGGATGGTTGGTTATGATAAAGAGTATATCTTCAGAAAATATTTTGAAACTTAGTGTGTGGGGCAACTTGGTAAAAATTAGGAAGTGTGATCATGATGGAGTAGGAATGACCTTTTTCTAGAGGAAGTATGTCACTGGGTGGAGAGGGAGAGTTCAAACTTTCAAGCCTGGTCCAGTGTCTCTCTTTCTCTTCCTGCAGCCTGCAAATCCAGATTCAGTGTTCTCAAATACCTCTGCAGCATCATATCTGTCCTGCAAGCCACATGCTTCTCACCAAGATGGTAATGGACTAATGTTCTGTAAGCTAGCCTCAATTAAATGTTTTTCTTAATTTGAGTTTCCATGGTCATAGTGTCTCTTAACAGCAATAGAACACTGACTAAGGGAAGGACTTAGTAGTGGGCAGAAATAATAAACAGTAAAGGTAAATAAATAAACAAACAGTGAAATGATAAGCACAAAACATTGAAAAATAGTTCAAAAAAATGAGGTGAACTAAACCAAGTGAACACAACAGTTCCTCAGATACACTAAAAAATGCTTAGCCTTGACACTATGAGCTGTCTAGATACATAAAATTAATGATGACAAGGATATCACAAAATTCACACTGTCCAGAAGGAGGACATCATATTGTTTTAATCATTAACCTTTTATTAATATTATTATTGTTAATTAAATTTATTTATTTAATTTAANTCCCAGTGGCAGTTTTTCCTCCCACCCCCACCCTTGCGCAATCCACTCTTCCTTGGCCTCCAATCAGAAAGGGGCAGTCCTCACATGGGTGTCAACAAAGACTGACTTATCAGGTTGAGGTAGGATAAAGCTCCTCTCACTGTACTAAGGCTGGGCAAGGCAACCCAGAAGGAGGAATAAGTTCCTGGAAGCCAGCCAAAGAATTAGGGACAGATCCTGCTTCCAACACTGGAGTTCCACAAATAGATCAAGCTATACAACTGTCACAGATATGTAGAGGGCCTAGATCTGTCNCATGCTCAGTTCAGAGTCTGTGAGCTCCTATGTGCCCAGGTTAGTTGTTACTAAGGGTTCTCTTCTGATGACCTTGAACCTCCTTCCTGATGCATCCTTCCTCCTTCTCTTCAACAGTGCTTGGCAGTGGATCTCTGCATCTGATTCCATCAGTCATTGGATGAAGGCTCTCTGATGACAATTGAGGTAGTTATCAACCTGATTACACAAGATGGCCAGTTCAGGCTACCTATCGCCTAATGATAAGTAGTCTTAGCTGGGGTCATTCTTGTAGATTCATGAGAGTTTACTTTTCTCAAGGTTTCTACGAGATCCCATCATGTGTCTCCCCATCAAAGCATCTCTTTCATTACTCTCCCCCTCACCAGCCCCCAACCTATTCCCTCATGTTCCCTCCCTGCCAACCCTGAGTCTACCCAGAAGATCTCTTCTATTTCACCTGCATCCCATCCTCATCTCGCTTTGGGCCCTCCATGTTACATAGCCTCTCTGGGGCTGTGGATTTTACCATGGTTTATCCTTTACTTTACATCTAATATGCATTTATGAATGAGTACATAGCATGTTTGTTTTTATGGGTTTAGGTTAGCTCATTCAGGATGATTTTTTTATTATTCCATCAATTTGTCTTCAAATTTACTGATGTCATTGTTATTTTTAGCAGCTAGGAAATACTCCATTGTGTAAATGTGCAATATTTTCTTTGTCCATGCTTTGGTTGAGGGGCATCTAGGTTGTTTCCAGGTTCTGACTATTATGAATAATGCTGCTATGAACATAGTTGAGCAAGTGTCCTTGTGGAATGATTGAGCATCCTTTGGGTATATGTCCAAGAGTGGTATAGCTGGGTTCTGAGGCAGATTGATTCCCAATTTTCTGAAAAACCTCCATATTGATTTTTAAAGTAGATATACAAGTTTGTGCTCCCGCAGGAAGTGGAAGAATATTCCCCTTGCTCTACTTTCCCTCCACCATAAGCTGTCATTAATGTTTTTGATCTTAGCCATTCTGACAGGTGTAAAATGGAATCTGTGTCATTTTGATTTGCATTTCCATTGTTCTCAAGAATGTTGAACAATTCTTTGTGTCTCTGAGTCATTTTAGATTCTGCTGTTCAGAATTATCTGTCTAGATCTGTACCACATTTTTTATTGGATTTCTTTTTTGTTTTAGTGTCTGGTTTCTTGTGTTCTTTCTATATTTTGGAGATCAGTTGTTTGTCAGATGTGGAGTTGGTAAAGACCTTTTTCCATTTTGTAGGCTGCTGTTTTGTCTTATTTACAGTGTCCTTTGCCTTACAGGAACTTTTGAGCTTCATGAGGACCAAATCATCTTAATGCAAAGAAAATGGACTGGAGATTGTTGAATTTTACTTTCATCTTTCACATAATAAGTTTATTAGAGAAATACACCTTTTCTTTTAATACAAATAAATAATTCATTATTTATTTTCTTATGCATATATAAAAAGTTAAATATAAAAATAAAGTTTGGTTAAATTTCTGCTTAAAATATGATATTTACATTTATATAAGATTTGCTTACCCAAATCCCAATTAATAAGATCTTTAGTAAGTTAATTATCAGTATATACTGCTTGGTTTATTGAATCTGTAGTAATTAATTGAATTGCCAACAACAAACATTCTAAAAAAATGAACTTCTATTAACAATTATATTGTGAGCAAATCCAATTACCACTAACACTTATGTAAAGGCAGCTTTTCAGCATTTTGAACCTCCAGGCTAAGATTGCATTTAATCGATGACAATAGCAAAGTCTTACTTGGTTAATAGAGGTGGGGAAAGCAACTTAAACAGTATTATGGGCATGCTATATTTAAAAAATATTCTCAGACTTAACAAAAAGGAAAGCATGAGCCATTTTGATGTAAGTTTGTATAAAAAGGTGATTTTGTCAAAAGTCGAGTATGGAGGGATGTGCAGAAAGGGAAAAGGACAGAATATAAGATACAATGAATAGTATTGGAGTAGGCTCTTCTAGGTGTGTCTATTGATTTGAATAGCCAGAAGACTAGAGTTTGTAACTATGATAGCTCAGGATATCAAAACTCTGATGAAAGTGACAGAATAAGATTTGAAGTTGCCACCTAAAACAAGAACCTGATAGGGGCTGAAGAAATGACTCAATTAAAAGCACTGGTTGCTATTTCAGAGACTCACATTCAATTCCATACCCAGTTGGCAGTTCATAACTCTCTGTGACCCCAGCTACACGGGATCTGTTGCCTTTTTCTGGCCTTCCCAAGAACAAAATGCATTTGGTACATAGATATAGTCAGACAAACACTCATATCCATGATATAAAAATTAATAAAATCTAAAAATACAAATAAGCAAAGAATACAACTCTATCTGTCTGTTTAACAAAGCACTTGAATAGAGAAAGATATCACAATGTACAAACAGAATGCTTGGATTCCCTCCAATATTTGAAGTAAATTGAACTTCAATGCGACAGGACAAAGTCATGAAGACTGCAGGAATTAAATATGCAGTTAGCATTCCACTTCACTTATAGATTAAGACTACTCCTCATGGAGTAGTCCAATATTGTGAACAAACTGAGACTAGAAAACATACAACATTCTTTATCTTACAACATAAAGAACTACAGTCAACTAAGGAATGCTGAGAGCAGGAAAAAATAGTCTCCCCAGAGAAGAGAGCACCAAGTAAAACATTTGAAAGCATAAACATTTCAGTCAATGAATGGACTAATGCAATAAACAGACAGTTTTGAAAGAATAAACCCAACATGGGCTCCGTCAATAGCTAGTTATAGCTCAAGGATGGATTCATGGGATCCTACCTCTCCCTCTTGAATCAGTGGCTACTCAAGGTTTATGAGAAGAACAATCAATGTATTCAGTTATATACCCAATTGTAAGCCCACAGNCTTCAGCTCTATGCCTGAGGTTCCACAGGCTACTCTGGTTAAAGTGATTGGGTCACAAACTAAAACAAAAGATGTGGTTATGGGAATGGAATTTATATTGAGGTAAGGTAATAAACAAGAATTAGGGAGAGAAAAGGAAGAGAGGTATTGAGTGTATACATAATTTGTTATATACATAGGTTACATCATCAAGTAATTTCATCAATAAAAGTTAAGTAAAACAAATAGACAAAAATTATTTTTTTTCATCTTCATTAGTCACATAGGGGAAATACATATTAAAACCACATTGAGATATCTTCACACCCTAGTGGAAATGGCTATGTTCAAGAAAATGAAAAATAACAAATGCTGGAAAGTTAGAAAAGAACACTTACCTGCTGCTACTCTTTATTTAATATTCTATCTATATATAAATCTTTAATTAAAAAGTTACATTAAATCTCTTATTCCTATAACCTTTGCTACATTATGGTAGTTAATATTATAATGAAATGCCAGAGGTATTCATTTTAACTATATTCTCATTTTTGTTTTTCCATACTGGATTGTAAGCTTCATGAGAGAAAGCATTTGACTTACTTAATTCTGTCTGCATTTTGATAGCATAGATTTATTTACTCAATAAATACTAAAAATTGCATAAACTATCTCATAATATCCTGTTTTATAGTAAAGGATTCTATTAAGAAATTCTAAGTTATATAGTTCATGCACAACAATTAAAACTACATAACTTTTGAAAGGGTTTATGTTTCAAAACAAAAATGTTCAGTAAAATTTGTTATTTACATGTCTAAGAAATAGTTTTTCACTCTGTCCCTAGAAAGCAGGTAGCCTCGCTACATGTAGATTTTCTTCTCTCCCTCTGCTCCACCAAATCCAATCCTCCAATNTCTTTTCTAAGTGTGTAGTCAACAACCTGCTGCAACCTACCCTCCCCAAATTCCCCTATCTACAGTGAATCACGTAGATCTTTCCNTCCAATCTTCCTTTCCCCCACTCATAACTTCATATGTTAGCCTCCGTCTCCACCAGGCCCTCTCTGGGAACCTACAGACCATTCAAGTCTGAGAAGCAGATAGCCTAACTCACCCCTCTCCTCTAAATACGATCCCCCACTGCTCCCAGCTCTGTAGTACTCTCTAGTAGACCACCTGCTGTGGCCTCCTCTTCCTCTCTGACCTATCTTTAGTCTACCAGGAAGATCCTTTCCAACTCCCTTCCTTCTCACCCTGTTATCACAATCTCCAACTCCAGCAGATATGCCCTAGGAACCTGCTAGCCAAACCTGGCAGAGAAGCAATTAGGCCAGGAAAGCATGTAGACAAGCTTCAGATCTTCAACTGTGCTCCTCTCCTACACATCTAATGCCTTACTCTCATCCCCTGTTCCATAGCAGACTATCTGCCTTTCTTCATTCTCTGCTCCCTCACCCAGGGAACTAAGCAGATCCCCGTGGAACATGCTGCTTTCCTCTGACCTGTGGAGTTCTTCCCATTCCTATGTGTCAGCCCTCATTACCTAGAAACACTCATTTTACCAGGAACCACCAGTGGCCACACCTAGCAGGACCCCAGAATAATTCCCTACCAGGCAACACACAGTCACCTCAACATCTTAAAAAAAAAGGCAATAGGAAACCTAGACAAATAAATAATCATGACTAGATATTAGCACTTAGAAATACAATCTTCCCAGCTGGGCAGTGGTGGCACAGACCTTTATTCTAGCATTAAGAAGGCAGAGGCAGGCGAATCTCCTAGTTTGAGGCCAGCCAGGTCTTCAGAGTCAATTTCAGGAGATCCAGTGCTAAACAAAGAAATCCTGTCTTGAAAAATAAAAAAAAGGAGAGAGGGGGAAAAAATAAAGAATTACAAACTTCCCAAGCCCAGATGTTAAGTGCTAGTGTGAAAACATAATTATCACAGCCAGGACAGTATGTTTCTACTAGAGACCAGCAATTCCACTGCAGTAGCATCTAGGAATTGTAACATAGCTGAAGCATAAGACAAAGACCATAAAAGAGCCTTTATGGATATGAGATATGTCATTAAAGAGGGAACCAATAAATTCCCTTAAATAAAATCTGTGAAAACACAGACCAACAGACGAAGGAAATGAATAAAACAGTTCAAGACCTGAAAGTGGAGAAAGAAAACCCAAACAGAGGGAGATCTGGAAATGAAAAATTTTATAACTTGAATGGGAACCTCAGAGGCAAACCTCAATACAAGAGATGGAAGAGAAAACCTCTGTCATTGATAACAAAATATAAAAAAAAAGAAGATATCTTGTTTGATGGGAATGTCTTTCTGAAAATGTGTTGCTCTGATTGGTTGATAAATAAAGCTGTTTGGCCAATGGTGAGGCAGAATAAGGTTCGAATTAGGGGGAAGAGAGAGGAAGAAATCAGAGCTGGGCAGACGCCATTCTGACATCTGGAGAACAGCATGTAACAGCACACAGGTAAAGCCACGTGGGACATGTGGAGACATAGATTTATAAAATGGGTTAATTTAAGATGTAAGAGCTTGCTAGCGAGAAACCTGCTAAGGCCATAATTTAAAAATGATATAAGCCTCTGTGTGTTTACTTGGGTCTAAGTGGCCGCGGGAGCCAGGCGGGACCAGGCAAATTTTCTTCTGCACTTGTTCAACGAAAATATTCATCTAAACAAATCTGGGCACAAAACAGCCGGGAAATCTGGGACACTTTAATACACCAAATCTAAGCATAATAGAAAGAGAAGACATGGAAGACAGGTCAAAGGCACAGAAAATATTTGAAACAAAATAATAGAAGAAAAATTTCTTAACCTAAAGAAGGAGATGATTATTAAGGTATAAGAAGCAGTCTGAAAACCAAGTAGACTGGACCAGAAAAGAAATTCCCCTTGGCACATAATAATCAATACACTAAATGTACAGAATGAAGAAAGAATATTGAAAACTGTGAGGGAAAAAAGATGAAGTAATATACAAAGGCAGGAAGACCTGACTTCTAAATGAACACTCTAAAAGCTAGAAGGGCCTGGACAGATGTTTTTCAGACTCTATGAGAGCACAGATGCCAGCACAGAATAAAATGTTCAGCAAAACTTACCATCTCAATAGATAGGGAAAATAAGACTTTCCATGATAAAACTAAACACAGCTATATTGATCTACAAATCCAGCCNTACAGAAGGTACTAGAAGGAAGACTCGAATCTAAATAAGTTAACCACACTCAAGAAAAGATAAGGAATAAAAATCCCCAGACAAGAGAAAAGTCATCCTGAGTGTGGTATAACAGACCCAGAAGAACAAATATGACATACATTTGCTTATATGTATGTATTAACTGTTAAGTCAGTGATAACAAAGCTACAATCCGTAGAACCACAGAGGTTAGATAAGGAAGTGGAGGAGGTGGTGCACATAGACCTCCCTAGTAAAAGGAAATAAAATTGATAATTATGTATGGATTGTGTGACTGGAATAAGAATATCAAGTGGCGAGGGAGAGGGAATATAACNAGAAATGGCTATTATTAAGGGCCATTTGAAAGACAGTATTACAACCTAATATAGTAGAAGCTTTCTAAAATAAATATGTGGTGGTTATCTAAATGAAATTTCAAAATAATGGGGGAGACAGAGCTCCAACTGGTTATCTTTTATCACCAAGTAATGTTTCCAGTAATGGGAAGAGGTACATTTAACAAGTTAATTGTTAAAGGGATCCCTTGGGGACCCCAAACAAACAAAGCTATTGATTGCTTTCCACAAACCGATGGCCCTATTGCTGAAGACACCACCTACATTAGTCATTGAACATTCCACAAGGTAGAACCCATGACCATGCTTGGATGACCAAGAACCTGAAACTAGATAGACCAGGGAACTAACATAAAACCAACTGCTGGTCTCAAAAAACAAAACAAAACAAAAAAGTTTCAATTAAATGATTTCTAATGACATTCTACTATATTCATAGATCAATGCCTTACTCAGTCATCATCAGAGAAACTTCCTTCTACAGCAATTAGGAACAAATATAGAAACCCACAGCCAGGCATACTGCAGGTAATGAAAGACCTTGGGACACTGAGGTCTATACAGGATGTCTCTAGCAAACCCTGCCCCNCAGGCTCAGGTAACCCTGTTTATAGGAGGCAGAAAGAGTGTAAGAATCATAAGAGAATGGAGGACCCCAAGAAAGCAGGGCCTTTTAAGTCAACAGGATCAGGATTAATGCACATATGAACTCACAGAGATTGAGACAACATTTGCAGGGCCTTTATGTGTTTGCTGCAGATGGAGTCCTAGTGCTAACAGGTTAGTGGACCCTTGCCTACATTTCTAAACCAGAAGCTATCTCCAACTGATAACCACTTGCATATCAAAATTTACTTTTCTTAATGGTAGTCTCCTTGGAAAACAAACTACTCTTAAGAGTAGGCCCCATTCCCAGCACTAGATGACCAACAGAAAGTGAACTCAAGGGTATCATTGGAGGTTCCTAGTCTCATACTATTGTGTTAAGGCATTAAAAACAAACAAACAAATGTATCTCTTTATTTTTATTATATATATAAATATAAATATATATAATATTCTATTTGTCATTTGTGTTTATATTATGGATTCCAGTTTAGTGTTTTATGAGATCTCTGAGTATGTGAAATATTGCATCTTTGCATCTATGTCTGCTTCATGTGCCTTTTCTTAAACTCTTTTCCTTCTGCTTGTTTTTTCCTGCTCTAATGTATTTGTTTTTGCTTTGTATTATTATATTTTATTTTGCTTTATTATTATTCTTCAGAAGATGGATTTTTAATGAGAAAATAGATGGATCACAATGGGAGAGAAGGTGGAGAGGAATTGGGAAGAGTAGAAAGGGACTTTGTCCCTGTAATCAGGATGTATTATGTGGGGGGNAAAATACTATTAATAAAGGCTGAAAAAGAAATAGATATTTTAACTGTCAGATTTATACTTGTATATGTACATAAAACATGATTGCTCCAATGATTATAGATAGGGGTCGGGAAAGATAATCTAAAGGGAATGCTAGCATAAATATGACTGAGAAATTCCTTCACTATTTTATTGCTCTGTTTAAAAAACAATAAAGAAACATTTGATGATAAATACATCATCTTCCATATTTCTCATGTTTTTGAGAAATATATAAAATAAACACCTTGTTTCCTACATTTGTTTTATGAATCTTAGAAATTTGTGTCACTCCTCCAGTGATGAGTCCAATCAATATTAACTTGTGACTTCCCTGTTTGAATAGAATTTTCTCCTCAAAAGGTTATGTTTTTAAAGGATATGGACTAACTCGGTGTGGAGTCNATACTTCTACTCAAAGCCTTGAGTTCTACCTCCAACTCTTTAAGAAAAGCACTTAAAAAAATGAATGAATCAGGGTTAGAAGACTTGCTCCATCTGATGACAGCATTGAGAGAAGATTGTGTCATAAGTGTGAAAACAACTAATATCAAACATAAAATTGAGTTCACAGCTGGATAAGCTGTTAGAAGGTAGGGCCTATCAGGGGGAAATAGATCCTTAGGCATCTATCCTTGAAGCACATACTTAGCTTTCTCAAGATCCCCCATCCCTTGGTTTCTAGCATTCATAAAGTGAACATCTTTTATCCACACTTTTATCCATACCTCCCACTATGATGGTCTATCTACGAAAGACTCTGAAACAGCATCAAGTGACATAGGATTATTTCTCCGTATTCTGTGAATCCACATAAGATTCCCTATCTGCTTTTGCTGGTGGATTGAATTTTAACAGTAAGAGGTGGCTTTAAAAGGACTATATGTATATAGGTCCTTGAAGGTCACACTTAACAGTGTCACATGGTATACTAGCCAGTGTTTAAGAAATCAGACAGAGCCGGGCGGTGGTGGCGCAC
>LZPO01036355.1:0-10123 GCA_001675575.1 Neotoma lepida | reverse complement strand
CACACACACACACACACACACACACACACTCACATTCTGTAGTAGCGCTCACATAGCTCTACACAGCCGTCTCTCTCCACACTGCTGCTGCTGCTCCGTCATGGCCAAATTCTGAACATGTAACAATAAATTACATTTTCAGGGCCCTACCCATTCTCAAAACACAAGATAAGTCACTTAGTTTCTCTTAGGCTAGTAATGTCACACTGACCCATGCATGTAGCTCTGTTGGTGAGGAGTCCCAGACAGTAAACAATTGGCTGAACCTTGAGTGGTCAGAGCACAAGCAGAAAAGGAGGTACTGCAAGGACTATGTCTTGATGTAAACAACCTGGCCTTGATTTAGCAATAAACAACACTTGGGAATTAGTCTTCGTGTATATGCTGTAGGGGCAGCTTAGTCTGTTTTGGACTAGTTCTAAGATCTTCGCAAAATGTGTAAAATACTGTCTTTGAGACTGAGAATACTGTTACTTTCCTGTGTCAGTAAAGAAGAATATTCTGGTATTATTTCTATACATCAGAATTATACAGCTTAAACAGAAATCCACAGTTAAATGTGTGGCCAGAGATGTAAAACACACTACCAAAGGACTGTGGAAAGTACCCCACAGCTGTTCTTATTAGGGAGGCATAACAGTGGCACCCAAGAAAGTTACAGACAGAAAACAACCGGTTTCCACAGTCAGTGACCCCATGGCTTTGCCAGGTGGGCTCCCCATCAGGGAGTTACACATCCAGGGGGTTGACTTGTCAAACACTAGTTGTCACCTGCTGTATACTGCCAAGGCCCTCAGCAGTGGTTAGAGAAACTCAGCTCCTAAAAGTTGTCCTCTTGCCTCCACAAACACACGCTGTGACACAAGCTTGTATACATATCCCCATGTACACACACACACACACACACACACACACACACTCACACATGATTATGATTTAAAATATAAAAACTTGAATCTAAGGTAGGTTCTGTATTGTTGTGAGGTATCCACCAGAGAAAACTACTCACACACAGGTTCAGCCAATAGAAAGTCTTTATTAGCTGGCTGGCAACCACACTGGGTATTCAGGATCCCAATGTAGCCCCCAATCTTTCTCAGGGTGAACTTTTAAGTACCAAAGTCATGTCCTGGGTAGACATACTTCATGTCAGAAGAACAGTTGGACAGATGTGGAATTACTTCAGGTCAGAAGAACAGTTAGACAGATGTGGAATTACAGAAGCCAAAAAAGCAAGTTAGTACATTTAGAGACTTTCTCAGAACTATGGACTTTGATGAATTAGGTCTTTGTTTTGTTGTGGAAGGTGGTGAATAGTGTTTATGTACTGAGTAGTGTGGCCTGAATGGGACTTCCACCATGGAGTCAGTTGTGCTAAGGTCTGGGACCCTGTTACAGTATTAGATCATTTTGCCCATCTCTAGTCTAATGTAAGTGTCCTGCAGTTATTTAAAGCAGGCCAGGTTTACACACAACGCCTATGACGTTAGATGGATCCAATGCATTTTAGACTTACACTATTTCATGTTATGATGCATTTGTCATGATGCAGTTTTCTTCAGATCAAATAACAGTTTTACTCTGATATTTTCTCAAATCCTTAACTCTGCAGTGGGTACCTGCTCACATTGGGATCAAATAACCTTTAGCTTAATGTTTCCTAAGTGTGAATTTATATATCTAGTTATGGTTAAAGGTGCGGGGTCAACAGTAATCAGAAGGAATACCAGGGCTAGAGGTCCTGTGACAGCTGATAGGAGAGGTTCCAGGCAGGAGGAACCTGAGTATGAAAACAGAAACCCTGCATTTCCTCCATACAGAGTCTTTCCGTCTATGAGGTGTTTTCCACGCATAGCTATATTAGCTCTAACAATCCCTAAATGGTTTACATAAAAGCAACAAATTTCTCCCAAGGCCATACAGTAGCCACCATATTCTGTATACAGCAGGTCAAGTGGCGCACCATGTTGCAAGACTGCCTCAGCTAAAAAGTCCACCGTTTCCTCTAACTTGGCAATAGAATTTTCCAATACAAATAAATCCTGGGTTATCTGACACCCTAACTTCATGTAGTTAGAGTCAGCTGTGCCGTGCTGGTTGCACCGAGAGTGGCTCCAGATGTTCCTAATCCTAAGCTTACTGTAAGGGCTATAGGCATCTGAGGGGGATAAAAGGGGTTTGCACTTAGGATCCTAAGATATTAAAGGAGGCAACATAATCAAATATAATAACATATAACATATTAACATCACTAGGATAAAACCTGAGTCAGTCTTCTCTTTAGTGGACCTTTCCAGGTCCTGGTGATGGTCCACCTCTCTGGAGCTGGATTGCTGGATTTCCCTTCAACTGGGCCTCCTTATTCCTCTGTGATTCCCTTGATAATGGGTGTGATGTATCCAGGTGTGGATGCTGTCTACCTTGACAGCTGTGGGGTAGTCAGGATGACCAGATAGGGTCCCTTCCAGCAAGGTCCTAATTTGACTTTTCCATGTCTCTTAATCCACACCTTATCTCTTGTCTATAAGGGGTGTGGATGAGGTATTGGACTCTAGAAGGGAGCCTTAACTGAAGAGGCCACAACCTCCTGAATCTGCTGCAAAGCCTGCACAGATTGAAACAATTGATGATTAGGAATTGCAATAGCTAGTTCCAATCCTATCTGCAAGAGGGTAGTAGGAGGCCTCCAAAAAGGATTTCAAATGGAGTCAGTCTATTTCCACAAGGGGGCTAAAGAGGGCAATGGGAAGGAGCCCCACCCATCCTTTGCCAGTCTCTAAGGGTAATTTGGTTATGNTCTCCTTTAGGGTCCAATTTATCCTCTTTACTTTCCTGAACTTTGGGGATGAGATGCACAATGTAATTTCCAATTGATCCCCAGAACAGCAGAAATACAATCAGTGGCCTTGGGAAGAAAGCTTGGCCTGTTATCTGACCCTATGGACAATGGTTATCCAGACCTAGACATTATCTCACTTAAAAGTTTCTGAGCTGAATTCTAAGCAGTCTTGGTGGAAAAGCTCTCTATCAATCCAAAAGAGGGATCCACAAAAATAAAATACCTGTATCCATGTTGTCCTGGCCTGACTTCTGTAAAATCTGCTTCTCTGACTCTATTAGCTCCTGAACCTTGTTCCCTAATCCCTGGGGGTGGCACCTTACCTGAGGAAGCATTTGTTTGTTGACAGGCTTAACATCTGGAAATAATTCTCGAATCATCTGGTCAGTTCTTGTGAAAAAGAATCTTTTCTCATAAGTTCAGTTAACCTGGTTTTTCCCAGGTGAGTATCTTCATGGGGTTGATGAGTCAAGTGTCTCCCATGCTGTGGAACAATTATCCNTTCACCAGTTTGTTTAAGCCAGCCTTGGGTGGGTGGGGGCATCTTCTGTATCCAGGTTCTCTGCTGCTTTAAGGTCCTCTTCTGAGTGATATGGCTTATCATGCAGGATTGGTTCTGGGATGGAAGGTTTTTTTTTTTTTTACTGCTTTTAAGGCAATCTCTCTGTCCACCTCGTCAGCCATCCTACTTCCAGTTGCCTCTATGAATCCCCTTCCTGGTGACCAGGACAGTGTATGACAGCGACAGGTCTTGTGGCTGAAACTGTAGATAACGGGTCCAAAGTCTCCACCTTACTTATGATATCATTTCCCTCTGCTCCAGGCCTCTCTCCAGGTGCACAGCCCCTGCACATATGCAGTAGCAAAGGCAAAACTACTGTCCGTATATACATTTATAGNCTTTCCTCTTTCCAATTAGAGGGCCTCAGTGAGTACACCAAATTCTCCTTTCTGAGCTGAAGTCCCTGGGGGAAGGATCTCTGTCCACAGGTGTGAACCATAGTCAATTCACCTGCCCCAAGATACCTTGTTCTTCCCTGGATGAAACTGCTACCACCTAAAACATGAAAACATGACCAAGACTGATTCATGGGACATCTATCAGGTTTGGCCTCAGTTCCTGAAAGGTGGTGGTGACCTGGAAGCAGTCAGATTGGATGACAGCATCTTTGGTTCTGGCAGTAAAGTGCCTGGATTCAGGGCAGCTGTATGATGAAATGTGATTCTTGGCTGGTCTAGGAGAAGAGCCTGATAACAGGAGAGTTAGTCCTCCATTTGTCTGGAGTCCTCCTCGAGAGAGCTTCACCTCATGTGGGGCCATCATCAAGAGATCTTACTTCAGAGTCAGCTTGTTCACTTCCTTTGTCAGGAGAGCCATGGTGACTATAGCCCCCAGACATACTGGTCATCCTGCTGCTACTGGCTCCAATTTCTTAGAGAGGTAGGCAACAGGACATTACCAGGGTCTTAGTTTGTGTGTCATAACCCCCAGGCACTGCCTTTACTCTCATCCACAAATAGATAGAATCTCATGGCAATGTCAGGTAGGGCTGATGTTGAAGCCAAAGCCAGAGGCTACTTTAACTCTCAAAGTCCTGCTCCTCTGTTGGAGACCAGCTCAAGGCTTCCTCAGTGCCCCAAGTAGAATGTATAATGTCTTAGCCAACTCAGCAAACCTGAGCAATGCAGACCCAGCAATCATCTACATCCCAAGGAACACCCAGAGTTATCTTTGTGTCTCAGGGGTTGGGATTGCCTGGATTCTGTCAAGGGAAAGCAATGTCTTCCCTTCCTTCAGTTCATCCCCAGGTATGTTGCCTTAGGGGTGCAGAGCTGAGCCCTTTTTTTAGAGAGCCAGTATCTCTGTAGCTGCAATGTTTCCAATAGTCGCTCTGTGGTGAGGAGGCAGTTCTCATCAGATTCTGCTGCCAGCAGGAAGTCATCCATGTACATTTTCAGTGTTGGACCTGAATGCTTGCATTCTGGGAAGGGCTTCACTAAACAAAGTTGGAGAATTTTTAAAACCCAGAGCCAATCTAGTCCATTTCAGTTGGCCATTGGTCTATTTTCCATATCTGTCCATTAAAGGCAAGTGCCTGTGGTGGGACACCTGGCGCAGTCTTGGCACAGGGAGGAGGTTCTTGTCCTGCCTTGGCTGAGAGTGCCAGGCTCCAGAGACTCTCCATGGGAGACTTTGTTTTGGAGGAGGTGGGAATGGGGGGGTGGGTTGAGGGGGGAGCTGGTAGGGCGGAGGGAGGGAGGAGAGGGGCATCTGAGGTTGGTATGTAAAAGGAGTGGAAAATCTTTTTAATAAAAAAAGGCAAATATCAATCGGCTTCAGTGAGAGGAGTACTGATGAAGTCATCCTTCAGATCTATCAGTGTAGACCTGCCTATCAGTGGGAAAGGAAGTGAACTCAAGAGTATATATGCATTAGTAACTGTTGGATGAATTTCCTTTGCTCTCTTGTTCATCTCCTAAAGGTCTGGACTGTCCTATAATTTCCTGGTTCCTTCCTGGTTTTCAGACAGCCAGCAATGGAGGATTCCAAGGGAAGTAGCAAGGAACTGATGTGCTAGTTTCACAAAGCCTGTTAATATGAACTTTGATTCCGTGTTTTTCTTCCCAAGTCATAGGGTATTGCTTTACCTAGAGAGGAGTAGCATTGCTTTTCTATTCCACTTTGAAAGAGTTTTGATGGGAAGCTAGTCCTGGTGGGTTTGTTTCAGCACAGAAAGAAGTAAATTTTTAATAAGTCTGACCCTTAATCCAGAAGAGGGTTGTTTAGTAGGATATACTCTACCTCTAGTGGCATGGTTAGCAGAATATTATATATTAATTTAGGATTCTTTAAATCTAATAAAATCTCATCTTTTCAAAATGTATTTCTGTCCATAGTTTGTGGTGCAGATCACTTCCAGGATAGGATATTACCAGGCAAGAGTGGGTGGCTGTCCTCCTTTGCAAATCTACAGATTTTTGGTGGTCCAGGAGCAAATCTGTGAACTGGTAGCTCCTTATATTATCATTTTTCACTTATTGGCTTGCCTGTCTGTTTTAGAACTGAGCAGGTAGCTCCCATGTCCTTCAGATAGTTAAGGGGAGCACTCACACACACTATCAAAGTAATCCTGGGATCTAGGGGGGTGGCAGAGCCCAGATCCTCTCAGTCTGTCAGTAGCTGGAACACAGATGCAGACCTGGGTTCTCAGTTTGGGATTCATTTTTTTCAAGTGGTCCATTTCCCAGCAGAGTGCACATCAGCTACATCTTGGGCAGCTGTCTTTCCAATGGCCTATCTCCTTGCAAGGTGCACATTGGTTTTTCATCAAATCATTCTTTTTCATGTCTGCGTCCCTCATTCTTTGCCCTTCCCTTGCAGATCCTCAAAGCCAGGAGCCTTCTGGTTGGTAGGTGGCCACCATACCAACCACCACCATACTTAGCTGGTCTCCTAGTCTGTCTGTCCTCTCAGGTATTTTTCTTATGGTATACCTGGGAAACAATCTCAACTAACTTTGACAATACTTTTCCTTCAACCACTTCTAGTTTATGAATTTACTTCCTAATTTCTATCTGGTGCTGACTGGGAAACAAAAGCCATATGAATAGCCCTCTGGTCTCCCTGGGGCCTCCAGGTCAGTTGGGGTATAAGTCTGAAAGGCCCCTAGGAGGCATTCCAGAAAAGCAATTGGGACTCATCTGAACCCTGAGTTATCTGGCTTACCTTAGATAAATTTGTGGGCTATCTGGGTATTGCCCGGAGACCCCCTAACAGAGTCTTGTGAAAGTGGTTGAGAGACTCCCTGCCTCACTAGAACTCAGGTACCAATCCAGGTGTTTGACAGGGAAAACATCTTTGATAATCACAGGGTCAGTTGTTGATTTCCTGTCATTTCCAATGACCTGTTTCTGGGCTTCCTGTTGAATTGTTTTCTCCTCTCCTCAGTTGTAAAGAGGGTTTGAAGTAGCTGCTGACCATATGCCCAAGTTGGCTTGTGTTTGCAAACCATCATTCCTTGTAGAGAAATATGCTTTGGGGGCTTTCCTTGGAAAGGGAGGTTTTGGAGATTTTCAATTATATAGATCACTATGTAGTAGAGACAGGAACATGAATCATAAGTGACTGGTGACTTTCTCTCATTTCATTCTCTCCCTCTGGGTTGCCCCCCCCATGAGCAGACTTCTGTCACAGGGAGAGTGAGTGGAGCAAGGGACCAAGGGGAAGCATGTTGGGGAGAAGCAATGGAAACATATCCTGCCACAACCTACCTGGGGTCAGTGAGTCATCCCTTTCCAGGAGTAGTCCTGGGAAATCTATTACTACTGTGAGTGTGAGTAGGGATAAGGCTTCTGACAGAAAATGTGAGGGAGACTGGGAACCAGATACAGATGTAAGGGAATGATCAAGAACACTGGGGCTGATAGGGGAATCTGCTCCAAATGTGCACAGGGCACAGTATTGGGGCTAGACATAAATCTCTCCACCTGGTCAGTGCCCTAGGGGAATAGGGTGACTTAACAAGTGACTGGGGGAGTGACAAGGGCCTGGGAGTGTCTCCATTGGTTAGATTCACTTTCTGCCCTGTACTCCAGGTGCATAGGGTGGCAGCCATTCTTCCTCTCTGGCAGAACTGACAAGACTGTGGGCCAGACTTTGTCCTACCCTATTATTTCATTTATTTCTTCAGAAATTAAAGGGTATCATTGGGGGAGAATTTGGCTGGTACTTCCTTGTGAAGGATGAAGAATCCTCTAACAGGAATATCCAGGCCAGAATGTAGGGCAGTATGTCCAAATGCCCTTGTTAACTAAAATCTACATGGTGTGCCCTCTAAAGAAGAGAAAGACTAAAGGTGCCTTAAGCTGGATAGCCCACATGGAAAGAAGACCAATCAAAGGAAATAAAAGCAACTGGTTTCTTACATAGACCTGTTCTCTACACTTCTGAGTTTTTCTCTGGAAGTCCTTAAAGTGAGATTTCATCATGTTCAGAGTGTCTCCTGACTGAAAGACTTTTGACCCATCACTTCAAATTTTTTCAAAAACAGTAAGGAACACAGAAAAAAAACAAAGTAAAACAGAAAAGACACACTACAACTTGGAGGCAACCCCTTTCTTCCAAAATCCTCTTCCAGACACAACCAAGAGTGCCCAGAGTCCTCACAGCCCTCTGAGTCAGGAAATGATGATGATTTCAGCTTTCCTGCAACTATCAGGACTACATGCTAATACATACAGGATCATTGCCTAGACATCTAGAGGCTTTCAAGTTTACAATCTCTGCAGTTAAAATCTTGCCGAAGGCTATAGCAAGCATGTGGCCTCTGGGATTCCTCAGCCCCCAGATCAAGAACTCACCAATGGCATCCAAAAGCACTGGGACTCACGGATCTATGTTCTAATCCCAGACTGTAAGCTCTGAAGGACTGAATACTAGTCTAGTCTGTGAAACAGAGGCATTGGGCAATTGTCATGAGTCACCAATGACTAGATCTTTCCAATAAATCATCCCCTAGTCTGAGAGTCCCTGGGGAACCAAGGCCAGTCAGAAAATACTGGCAGCTACTGTTTGAATGCCCAGATCTCGGTGGGGCCTCAAAATGTTTTAGGTCTGGCATCATTTAAATATTCACCAGTGTGACTCAAGTTTTGATTTTTGTAAATTAGAGGCTTTTTATGAAAATGAGATTAGCTAGGACCAAACCAGAGAGAGTTTTCTAGGTAAGGCCCTGGCTATTCTTAGCCCAAGGATTATAAAGGTAAAAACTTGGTTGGAGAGATGGCCCAGCAGTTAAGAGCACTGTCTGCTCTTTCAATGTACCCAAGTTCAATTCCTTGCACCCACATGGCAGCTCACATCTGTCTGTAATTCCAGTTCCAGGGTATCCTCTAACCTCAAACAGATATACATGCAGACAAAACACCAATGCACATAAAATAAAAATAAATTATTTTTTAAAAATGGAAAAACCCACAAAGACATAATTTGGGGGAACCATATTATCTCACACACTGTCTGGGTATTGGCAAAGATTGGCTTTGTAACAGATGTCCAGCAGAGGACTCCGCCATCCAAGCAAGCAAGCGTTTCACACCAAAGCAGAACTTAGGAGTCAGCCTGTTCAAGCTTGTGACCCATTACTTTGTAGGAATAGCTGAGGCAATGAAATATTTTACAAAACTCAGCAATTTTTAAGAACACAAGAAAAGGATTTATTTCAATAAAACACAACAACAAAAGGAAAAGAAAGAAAGAAAGAAAAAATGTGACTCTCTGTATAATCCTCTGTTCAGTAGAGGGGAAAGGATGTGTATAAGTCCTTCCAAGGATACAAACCTCTTTCCTAGACTTACACTTCAGAAAAATGAAATAAAGTGAATCAACTGTTCTTCCCAATATTTTCTCCCTTCTTTGAGACAGCTACACTTCTGTCCCCTTGAGTTCTGATTGACCTTGGGTTTTCTTCAGCCTCTGGAACAGGCACTGAACAATATGAACTCCAGGGATGGAAAATATTGAGAACCTTGACCTGGAGGTTGGTGTATAGAACCTCAATTCACCATAAAATGTTATCATAAAGTATGAAACTGCATCAAAACCAGCTATGAAACCTGGAAGCCCATAGCCAGGGCAGCAGCCAAGGCACACAGCAGCCTTGCTTCCAATGCATGGCTACAATGCCAAGGAATAATGTCTTTGAGATAGAGCCTCTAAGGTTCAGTGTGATTTGACAATTTGGGGGTCTATAGGGGTTCATTGTGTCCTGGAGTCCCACTTCTCCCCAACAGAAAATGCAGTGCCTGAAGTCCATGGAGTTTTCTATACTGGGACTGGTCAGCTGCCACTTTAAAGGCAAGTTTAGATTGAAAGTTTCACCAACTGAAAAGTATTCATTGATGCTGTTAAAAAAAGCAAAGTTCACTGATAAAGAGGAAGTCTGAACTCTTCATCCAGTGGTTCCCGATCTTGGACCAACATGTCCAGTGGGGATAAGACATCTCATTTTGAATATAGTGATCCTTCAGCCGTCAGGAGGACAATAACATAAGAGCACCCACTGAAAGTCCTGCTGACTGGCACATTGACATGGAAATAAGAAAGTTCTACCCCAGAAGACAACAGCACCTGAGCAAAGCAATTCAAGTAGTCATTCTACACAGCAACCTCACCAGCAGCATAGAATCATGAGCCCTCAAAATACAGGAAAAGTTCAAAAGAGGAAATGCCAGGAAGAGAGACTCATCTATAGGTAGTCTGAAGAGCCAGCCAAACTTTTGAAG
>LZPO01036351.1:0-20600 GCA_001675575.1 Neotoma lepida | reverse complement strand
AGCATCAGTAGCTAAGTGGATGAGACAGAAAAATAACCCAGAACTTAAAGGGCTACTGTAACCACATATTTTGTAGACATGATATACTCACTTGCAATTAGTTTCTGTTTCTTCTAATGATGTGGAATCTGTTAATTTCTCCTTTAGTACCCAATCTAAATTGATTGCCATATTATCCCTTTGTGTATGTTTTTTTCAACATCTGGAGTCAATGAAATTCCGATATGAAATATTAGTCTCACGTCTCCATTTGTGACTTCCATTTTTATTTTTGAACTGGATTCATAGCACATAATGCAAATCAGACAAACATCTATTGCTAAATCATCTTCTCCAGTTATATAATTATTCTAGTTAGGGTTTATACTGCTGGGATAAAACACTGTGACCAAAAAATAGGTTGACTAAAAGGGTTTATTTGGCTTAAAATTCATATTGTAGTTGGAACTCAAATAGCACAGAAATCTGGAGGCAGGAGCTGTTGCAGAGGCCATAGAAGAATGCTGCTTACTGCCTTGCTCCCCATGGCTTTCTCAGCCTGCTTTCTAATAGAAACCAGACCAGTGGCCCAGGAATGTAACCACCCACAATGGAATGAACTCTCCCCCATCATTAATTAAGAAAATGCCAAACAAGCATATATACAGCATGATATTATGGAGATATTTTCTCAAATGAGGTTCCCTCCCCAGATGACTATATGTGTCAAGTTGACATAAAACTAGCCACCACATATAAATTAAAAATACACCATTTCAGAATCTTCCTTGTGGGTAATTCATGGTATTTTATTAAGGTCTCTGAAAGAAGCATATGCTTACCAAGTAATCCCTAGAAAAAATAAAAATGGAGTTGGATGCACCCACATAGTAGGCTTAAGATGGAAGAAAGATCTATTACAGTTATGCATAAGAAGACATCAACTACTGATTTTGTTTTCTCATCACTTTGCAAGAAAAATGTCTCCCTAGTAATTCATTAGAATTTGCTACACTCAGGCTGGTCCCAGAAATGTATTTGACTATCTGCTCTAAGCCAACAGCATAAGCCTCCATTTCCCTTCTGTGTGACTCTGAATTATAGGATGATGAAATGCACTATCTTCTTAGTGCATTGAAAAATGGTACTATTGTTTCTCCTACACTGGAACACAGAAGTCACAAAGACAGAGATCAGTGCCATTGCATATATCTGGTTGCCCTTTATTTTTCTTGCTTGTTTTCATCAAATAGTAGAATGGAATGGAAACCTTGCAATAAAATTCTTCACTGAAAATTCTCCAAGTTTCATTGATCATACATAATGATCAGAAATGGCATCTTCTCACATTTTCTTGTTCTTACTTTCAGTACTAGACAGAAACTTTAGCCTTGAGATTTTTGAGTTTTAATGTGTCAGTTTGTGGTCAACACTGGTTTTGCTATCTTTCTGAGCTTCTCTAGTTTGTATTTTTTAAAAAAGAACATTTTGAAAAGTATAGTTGTCATCCACAATGTAGGTGGGCCCCATCCAGTAAACTGAAGTGATTAATAGGAGTTAAAGATGACTGCTCTCTTCCTTTCTCATTTCTGCTGCTACTTATAGCAAGAGAATTTCCAAGTAAACATATCTCAGCTCTCCCCAGTTCTTCCATGGACTAATATTATACTTGAAGTAGTGTTTCCAGAGTCCTTTGACCCTCCCAAACAGAAGTCACATTCATAATACATGCAAAATATCATGATGTAGTACATATTTAAAATAATTTATATATTATATATATTTTATATATATACACATACATGCACATGTATACACATCATATAGATTTTATTTCTCTGGAGAACCCTCAATAGTTGAGTTGTGAAGAAATCTTTCCCTTTATTCTTATATATAAATTTATCTCTATATAAACTTTCAAAGCAATTGTTAATTTCCTATTAAATGGCTGAAAATATAAACCATCATGAAATCAACATTGAAATTTATGATGTTGCAATAAAGTAGTATGAAAATTCTAACTTTTATAATTGTATGGGATAGGCAAGCCAGTGGCTGGTCAAAGAAAGAAAAGACTTCTAAAGTGAAAATAAATGAAATTTAAGGATAACAGCAGAAATATAAATAGTAGGCATGTGTGTGAGGGTAATTTTCAGAAGAGAAAAGCATAGTTAGAAGTTTACATTACCCTCCCAGGCTCTTATCTGATTCTGTAATTTCCATTTTAATCATACCATGACCACAGTGGACAGGGTTATCCATGCTACAAACCAAATTATAGTAATATTTGGTTAGTGTGTGTACTTCTCTGGCTATATAATCAGAATATAATTTGCTCAAGAATGTCATGCTATTTTTCATCCTTCACCTCATGTGTTCACCTCTTCATCCTCTACAGACATTCTAGGTCTGAGATTATTAAGGGAAGCTAAAAGTCAATATTTCAGAACAAGTAATTCCTATCTATTAAAAAAGAGAAATGGATGAAATACAAAATGTTTGTTATGTACCTTTGCACTTTTCTCTCTAATTGTCAGTGATAACTGTGTGCCCTAAGCATAGTAATGGACTCAAAGAGGCATACAGGACACTCCACACTTATAAACCATCCCTTTAAACATTCATGAAGAATGTATTGCCTGCATCTAAAAACATTCCAAAAATGAAGTTTTCCTTCCTTTTCACATGGAAGAAATCTAAACATTAATAAAATCTAGTAATATATTTTTTAGTGATGAACCAATTATTTAGTTGTATATTAGTGTTTTTGTACAGGTAAAACTTCTCAACTCAAAGTCATTTTGGTAGCCTCTGTAAATTTCTGTATGTATATCCAACATAAAAGATATTGTCTGTCAAAGCTTTTGAGGAGTTATCGGCACTACAGAGGAGTACAAATGTGTCTCATAAACAATATGATAAAATCAATTATCTAAATGGTAACTTATTGAATTTTTAATGCAAGATCCTCTGAATGAGAATTCTTAACAAACAACTATGAACTAGAACTTTATCACAAAGTTAATTTAATAGTCAAGTCTCCATGAACAGAAATATATGAGAGACTACATATATGATACCCTTCAAAATCATCAAAATCCATATTTACCTGGGGCTTTGATATTTAAAATAATTCAAGATTGGTCACTTTAAAAACCCACTCTATTTTTGCATGCACATATGTGTATGTGATGTATCTGTGTGTGTGTCTGCATGTGTGTGTGTCTGCATTTGTATTCATATGTGCAGGAGGGAACATATGTGCAAAGGTGTGAGTACACACGAGTACAAGCACATGTGAAGATATGGAATTGATGTAGAGTGTCTTCCTCGGTCACTCTCCACATTATTAATTGAGGTCTGGTCTCTCTTGTGACCCAGAGCTCCCGGACTGCTGCTGATCCAGTTAGTCAGACTATTTCCCTAGTCTCTGTACTCCAGCACTTGAATTTACATTCTTGCCCACATTCTGTGGTTTCTATGAATCTTTAATCCACATGCTGGGGAGCCCAGCACTTTATAATTGAGCCAAGTCCCCAGTTCTTATTCTGTTTTTTCAAATGAATATTTTCAAATTCTAGAACCTGCTGAGAGAACTACAAGGTTTTAGTAAGGATGGCTAATTTTCATAATTCTGTACCAACCACATGTATAAATACTTTCTTCCCTTGTTTTTTTAAAGACATAAAAAGGAATTGAATGACATCAGAAATAACTTAGCCTAAGTTGTTTTTAGATCACATTAAATCCCTTTCAGTGACTCACTCATAACTTATATAATTCTGTTCCATTATATGTACAGTAGGAATGAAATGCTGTTGTCTGGGAACCTACCAGAGCCCATTATGATCAATGTAAGGTAGGTTTAATAAATATCAACACTTTGTAAATTCCAAAATTTAAAATCCTGTAGAAAATGGCCACCATATCTTACCTGGATTGGCTTTATTTACTCTGAAAAATGGTGTGAATCATAGGGATAGCTTTTCCCCAAATTTCCCCTAAGGCTTCTTTGAAATTAATATGTTCCTCAGACACATGATAGAAGAATTATGGTGATCATATGCATTTATACACAGAGATATAGGTAGATGAGTTCTAGGTATAGATAGAAGATAGAGATATCCTCTATGTAGATGTTTTTAAGATAACTTTTTGTTTGTTTGTCTTTGTCCTCACTTCTCTCATACATAGTTTTCCAATCTCCATTCTTACTTGTTTTAGATGAATTTTCTTTTTCTTTTATGGAATTTTTGTAGATTTCATATCTTGCATTCTGATCCTACCTATCTCCCTACTGTCCCCTCGTATCCAACCTCTGCCCTTGCCAACCTTCCCCCAAAACAAAACCGAGTTTAAAAGAAAATCAAAAACCAAACCAAACCAAACCAAACATACACACACACACACACACACACACACACACACACACACACACACACACACACACACACACAGAGACAGAGACAGAGACAGAGAGAATCTTGTCATGAAAATCTAGATGAACTTTTAAGACTCCCTTATTTTCTCTTCTCACAAATACAGTGAAGTCAGGCCAGAAAGTGAGCTCCAGAAAATGAAGTGTAAATGAATAGAGGTAAGTTGCTTGATACTTCGGAAGCTCCTAATTCAAATATTCATTACATTACTTTTTCCAGAGTGAAGAAAGAGCAAACTGGTTCATAGGATTCTGGCTATCATCTATGGACAAGCTTCTGAAATATTTGGTTAGATACGCATTTCAACACACAAAACATTTTCAAAGTAATTTCTGTCCAAGACTTGATGCAAAGAAAAAAAAATCAAACAACAGCAAAAATTATAATTTTGAAAGATGTGACTAGATGAATATTTGATTTTATTGATTTAAGATATGCATTGTTGTGCTGTGAATATATACATTTTTAAAAAAATGTTTAACCTCTCAAATAGCACCATATGTATACTAAATGCACAGTTTGAATTTTAGGGATGATTATTTTCTTTGCCTTTCAGTTTGAGTCTACTTTGCAGGAAAAATAATCATCATCTGTAATAGCGGCAAATCCCACTCAGTAAAATGCACTGGATTCAAAAGACATATTAAAATGATATCTATCTATATATAAATATGTAGATTATTAGGTAATAATCAAAGTTAAAGATTTTCCATGAATTCAATAGACTTAAGAAAATCTTTTCTTCTCTAAAAATATTTGTTGGCCTTAAAATCTTCTCCAAATCAATGCAAATGCCTCTTCTCCTATTTGCTGAGTCTGATTAAACAGATTTTCCAGTCTTCATGCCTATTTAATAGAAATATTCAGACTCTATTCCTCACTCAAAAGCAATTCCCTTCAGTCCACTTCAACAGACTTCATACTGGATTCTCAACACATTTTTAAATGAAAGGATTATAGACCTAGGATAGTCCATCTCTGACTTTGAGCATCTTTTCTGATTCTGAATTCTAATTTCTCCATCTTCATACCCTGGTCAGACTCCTGAAATGGACTTTCCACTATAGATAAGAATACTCAAGAATTACATGGGATTTTCCCAGAGCACCGGGGACAGTTTGTGATATTTCAGCCATTGGAACCAGGAACTTTGACATGGAAATGAAAATAAAAATAGGATTCAATTGTTTTTTAGGAAGTCTCATATTTATTTATTTTAGAATATTTTTCTGCCAAAAGAGTTCATTGCAGCCTTTTTATTCCCTGAGCACTACAGCCTGTCATGCTGCCGTAAATGTTGACTTCCAGCTCTATTTAGGTAATAAATATCCATTACACTTAACTTGCTGTATTGTGAGAGATTTGTTACACTAGAAATCAAAGACACTGGACCTTAGCACCAACTGAGTAGATCTGGAGTGAAGCCTGGAAATTTATAATTCTGATGAAGATTCAGGTGATATTGTCTTCGGGAATAACTGTAATAGTGCACTGGATATTGAACTGTTACAGACTCAAATAATTACAATGAAGAACTTGATGGTAGTTGGGTTCTAATATGCAGAAAAATCTTGCTGAATTAACTCACTCAGCATGATGGCTAAGTACAAATAAATTGAAAATAACTGTAGGTTTTTTTTAAGTCATATAGTCCCTATGAAGACACAGCTATAACATCAAAGCAAAGACAGGAAGACTACTTGGTTCTTCTTCCACTGATAGTAATATTATTATTATTAACATTAAGGGAATACCAAGATTAAGATGACAGTGATATGGATTTCAGTATTGGGTACACACATGACAGACTGTAATGGTGAAAATACTTATAAGAAATCTCACCAATATATCTTGACTTATAAACCTTTGTTTTTTTGTACATATATGAAAATACTAAAATAATTCAAAAAAATCATATAATAAACCCATGCATTGATTGAATGCTTCAACAAGCTTTAGAAGAGATTAACAATGGACAACTTTACTATATTCATGTCTCTACCCAATCTCTTTCTACTTCTGTCCATAATTTGAAGGCCTTCCTAGATATCAGTTATTTCATACTTAATAGTTTCTGTGGCATAAATAGCTTGATCTTTTAAAAATAACAATTACAGTACTACTAAAATGTTAAATAAAATTCAAGTTGGGCTTGATGGCACATGCCTGAAATTCTGTCCTTCAGGGGATTTATGGGGCAGTAGGATGCTTTCTAAACAAAGAAATAACATATAAATTAAATTATAACAAATATATTTATAATGAAATTTTTCTCAAATTTTTTCTCAAATGATCTGTAACTATTCTTAGTTTTAGGTAATGTCCAAATAGATAGGCTGCGATTAAAATGTTTTTTTTTTAATCAACTTTTTCTTTTTTCCTATTCGAGGAAAAACTCTTACTTACAAAGACTTGTGGGCTCTATTCTGGGGAAATATGAGTTTAACATTTCAAAGGTACTAAAATGTAATCTGAAGAGCACCTTGCACTGCCAGGAAGATTTGCCGTTAACGATGAGCAGAGAAGCTGTGGAGATTCTTACCAATAATCATCTCCATCTTTTCTTAAGCTTAACTATTAAATCTGCCTAAGTTCTGTAAAAATCTGTTCTGTTCTGTAAAAAAACCATCCATCACAGATAACATATAAAAACACACCAAAGAAAGTATTTCATTCAACTCCATCTTGGTAAACCAAAGAATTATATGAGTTATTGACAGGATAAGGATGAATCAGAAGCAGCTGAAATCTCCCAAAGGCCCACTCCAACAAGTGTCTCATTCTCATGAAAGTTACATCACAGTGTACTACATTCAGTTAACCTTTCAGCACCTATGGATATTACTAGCTCTTAAAACCATGTCCATTTGCATTTGAGGGTCAGCCATATGAGCAGTGGTTGGGTCTCAGAAGAGAAGAAAGTGACAGGCAACTATTCCCACCCACTCCCAATCCCTGGGCCCTTGCCAACTTCTACCTGTAATCATTACCAGCAAAATTACCATTGCCAGAGACCTAATTATTACTATTGTTTTGGTTATTTTGTTGTCCTGACTGCAGGAATAAGTATTCTGTAGTTCACAAAAGCCTGTTCTGCTTGCTCATGACAAAAGTGATGTTATGGCTAGAGAAAACAGCTTTACACCACACATCATGGTTGTTTGTTTTTATAAATTGGTTAACTTGCCATCACTGTTGCTCAGTTTCACCATAGGTTGTTTTACGTTCCCTGAGAATTTGACAACTTTGTGTATGCATATTTGACACTAAGAGCAAAGGGGAAGTAAAATGCTATACAGATTCAGTAAAAACTCACACTACATATAAAATTATGAAATATTAAGTAACTACTTAGCTATTAGTAATCCTCAAGAATGTTAAGACTGGATCACTCTCTCTCATAATCAATAGTATGTAAAGCCAAGGATTGATACTGCAGGACTTTTAATACTGGTCAGAGCAATGGGATCTGTCATATCTCTGGCTCTGGGAGAAGTCTGGACATCCTGAATTACTCAGAAGATTTTTAATTGGTAGCTGTATTAACTAGTTATATTACCCACTACTCTAAAGGTTGGTCCAAATGGATCTAAACAAAACACCTCTAAGGAAAAGTTGTCTGTACCAGAGACTTTATAGTCAATAAAAGCCTGCATAAATGTAAATGTTTAATAGGGTATCTGTCTTACCTTGTGAGAATGCTCTACTCTGCAATGGTTTGTTTAGCCAATGTCCACTTGGCTCATGCCTTAGGAGGGTTTCATTTTATTTTGAAGTAAATACTGCCTATCATCCACACTGTATTTGTAAGCCTTGTCTTATTTATTTTCCAGAAAGGAGGAAGGAGAACTGGGGAAGATGAGGAATGGGGGAAGGAGAAGGATGTCTCAAAGAACAAAAGCATAGCAACTATGGCTACCAATGCCCTCAGAGGTGCTGGGTGCATAGAAGATACCTCCAGTTTCAGATACATGAAACTTGAGGTACAGAAAGCTATCTTGCAGATCTCAATGAAGAAAATGCCTGATAACTCACAATAAGTATAATGAATCATGATAATGTGAAGGGAATGGCAACAGTGACCCCTAAAGGGGTTATTAAGGGTGTTGACTATTCTTGTCTTGAAATTTTTCCAACTGGAAGTGGGTTACAAATTTAAAAATCTTTCATGAAATCATCTCCATCAATACTCACTTCTGTATTGGTAAGTTGCCACTGAAGTTTGGCTGGGCTAAGAAGGTCAATATTAAAAAATATTTATCATAAAATATATAATCTGTAGTTTATATAAGTGATCCACTGTGGGCATTTCCCCTGTCTCCTAATTGGGGCTGAGAGAATCTACTGTCTTGCCAGCAAGATGTTCTGTGTACCACTGATATCTGTGTATTTCTCTTTTAGAAAATTGTTGAACAGGTTAGACTTTCATTCTCTTTTTTATTTATAGATATCATGAGTTCAAAGTACCCTATATAAGATATAAGTTACTTGTGACCAGGTTGGATTTGGTACTGCCTTCCCTGAGAGTGATCTGTGTTCTGATAGAAAATGTGAGTGAATGGATGTAGCTATGTGCAGAATGTGTTGGAGACCAGGATCTTACGTTTCATCTTTTTCGATATGTCTATGTGACCTAATTTTGACTAATACACAGAATGGGCTTTGACATGTGCTACTTTCACACATAGTCTTCAAAAAGGTGGTCAACAGTAGTAGGAAAAGAATTAGAGAGGGCTGTGAGGAGGGAATTCATTCATAACATACTGTACACATATATACAATTACAAAAATTAAAACAATAAAGAATAAAGTTAAATTGGTTCCCATGCCTTCACACATAAACAATAAAACTTAGTCAGATTATACTTAATTTAAAGAATATCTAAAATACAGTTCCCTTATAATCATTTATTCATTTTGATGTCCTCTGAGTGACTGTTGACACCAGCAGTAAACTTGGAAGCCCTATGATGAAATTCCCCTTCAAATCAGGCATTTGAGAAAAACAACAAAATTCCCTCTGAACATCTCACATTTATTTCTGTTCCTTTAGTGATCTCTTAGTTGGACTAGGTCTGAGCAATAAATGAGTTTTGCTTATGCTAATTCACTAAGGTGTGGCCATTTATTTATAATAGTTAGTAGTATCATTTTAAATAGAGAAAATTGGAGTAAATTCAAAATTGAATGAACTATTGTTTTATTAAGAACCACTTAATCATATTAGGTACCCTCAAATGCTACAGAGTATCTTTCTTAAAACAATTTTATTTTAATATTTATGTGAGTCTTCTGTATACTTAAAACACACGTCACACATACACACATGTCTCAAACTACAAAATGCCTGTCTTCCTGCTGATCTGACCCGGGGTCAGACTCCTGCTGGCCCATCCTCCTAGCTAAATACATCAATGCTTTTACCCTAGGGCAATGTCCCTATATTTTCTTCTGGGGTCCTACAGAGGAGTTTTGTTTTGTCTGCTTTGAAAATCATAACCCTTATTAACTCAGCTCCACATCTATCCTGTGAGTCGCCAAGGAGACGACCAAAGCAGCATACCTAACTGAACTCCATTAAAATTTTGAAAAGTTTCTGATGTAGAATACCATATTTTATATGCACATACAAACAGGCCTTGGAGACAAGACAGTTCTCATCAGCACATTTCACTAAGAAGGGAAACATGGAAGGTATTGATTCCAAAATCATGCAGCTAGAATTGAGGCAGGATGGGAAGAAGGGAAATTTAAAGGAGCAGGAGAAGGCAATAAAGCTCTTATTAGGAAATTTATAAATCTATTCGATTGGCTGAGAATCTAGAATTGTGACACAACTAAGGAAATAGCAAAGATTGCTTACAGAGAGAAAAGGTTACTGAAGTCAAGATATTTAAAACAACAGCATTAAAAACAGTCAGTGGAGCCCATGACTCTAAACTGAGCAACCAACACTCCTCATGAGGCGTCTCATAAATCTCTCTCCAAAAGAAAACACTTTAAGATAAATAAGTTAGCCAACCCTCCTATATTTCTTTTAACTTAAACATAAAACTTATCTTATTTTTAAATTTAAGTAAATTTTTGAACCTGTTTATAAATTACATTTAACAATACAACCTCAAAACCATGGAATTATGTTATATGTTTAGATATAGTTAGGATAGATATCTCACTCTCTGGCACTGCCTCTCTGTCTCTCTGTGTCTGTGTCCATCTGTCTCTGTCAAGGTCTCTGTCTTTCTTTCTGTCTCTCTCTCTCTTTCTTTCTCTCTCTTTGTGTGTGTGCTCTCTCTCCTCTTACCCGTGTCTTGCCTGTGTAATGCCATCCTCTTTCAGGGATTCCTTTACTGCTCTTGCTGCATATCCTCAGTTAAATATACGAATATGCCATCCTTACCTCTACTCAGTAAGACCACTGATTTTATTCTACTGGCATCATACTGGACTTCAAGGACATGGCTTTACCCAAGAGGAATTCCTGACGGGAGATGTTTCAGACTGTGGCCAACAGTGTCATTCATATTGGATGTACACCTGGAACTTCAGATTTCTCTTCTGGGCACTTTTAAGCTCATTAGTGTGGTGCAAGAAATCACTTTTGTTATTCATTTTATGTGACTTAAGGTTTTATGCATTTTCAATGTACTACTCTGTGTTCCTCAGAACCTACCATATTCTCTCTTTTGTGTTTTATTGATTATTTGGAGATCACCTTTACTTTCCCATCCTCCCATGCACATCACCCCTTTATGGCTTCATCCCTCCTCCTAAAAAAAAAGTCCAATTTGTAATGTCCATATAATCACTAAAGCATGGTCAAACTCCCAGTGGCCATAACCTTAAGGAAAAGAAAGGCCTTCCCCACCCCTGCCCCTGCCAGTAGCCATCTATTGTAGAGAGCTACACTTCAGCATCCTTATCACAATTTTTAAGACTTCTCTTCCATGGCTTCTTGTATAGGTTGTTACTTTTACTCGCTGTGGGGTGAGAATAGAGGTTTAAAACAGACATCTTCTATATCTCTTTTTCCCAACTATGAGTCTTCAGTCATCAATACCATTGGCAGAAGAAGATTCCTTGTCCTTCCAGGCAGCAGGAACACAGTTCATGGGCTTCCAGATGGTATCTGGAAACAGTACCAACCAGATACCCACCTGGCCTCCAGTTTTGGTACATGCCATGGACCTCAGCATGTTCTCCAGTGGCAGTATGACCATGACAGCAACAAGGTCCCTGGTGGTAGCCAAGCCCACAGTCATCAACACGGCTTCAGATTGCAGCACAGAAGACTGTTTTGTTTCATTGATGTGCTGAGAATCCAACTCAGGGCCTTGTAGATATGAGGCAATCACTCCTTCACTGAACTATATCTCTAGGCTTTGAACTATACTCACTCTTTGTTTAAAAACATTTTCCATTAGCCAAACAAGAACTACAAAAAAATGTCTACAGTTATACTAAGTTTATTATTTACTTCTTTAAGCATTATAAAAGCAGATTTAAGATTATATATCTTGTACATAATACATAATAATATATACTATATGTGTGTGTCTATGTATAGTTATATCATGTTTGTATATATGTAAGCATGTATGTATGTATCTCACATCTGCAATAGACAGCGGTTTCAGTATAATTTAAAATTAAATCAATTTCATTAGTTCTGTAATTCTGTATTCAATAATACAGGAAAGTTTATCAATTTGATGTCTTTTCAATTGTTTTAGAAGTCAAAGTGCCTGCATACTGAGCAACATATAACAAAGAGTTCCTGTCGTCATTTCCTACTGCCTTTTCATGTCAACAAGCCATGTATTCACTCTTTGTTGCTTCTGTTTAAAATAGTAGCAGGAAAATGTTTCTAGCTTTATCGTCTGGCCCAGGGCCATAACATGAGTCCATTCCTGAGTAGCCATATGGCAATGGCACTGCCATCTGCTTATCCTGATTCTTTTTTCCTGGCAAACCTTGGATCCATATGGGTTCCTTTTGTCTCATCTGTGTCCATCAGGAGACGAGGCAAAATCAATATCTGCATTTTTTTCCTTTGAAATAACATTTTTGTAATTGCTCTGAGCGTGCAGATCACTTTCTTTTCCCTTTCTTCTTGTTTGCACACAGCCACCTTCTTCTGCTGTAAGCAGAGACAATTTGATTTCAGGCAAACACCAAAGCTGTCAGGGCAGGCCGTCAGGTGTGAGGCAACAGAATCAACTCAAAGGACTGGCGGCCCATGCTATGTGGATATGAAACTTTGTCACTCAGGAGACAAAATGAGCCATCCTTTTACATGTTGACAGGATAGCAATTTGGTGTCAATGTGAAGAGTCATGTATTCAGACAATAATGCAACAGAAAATCTATGAACAAGCCTCTTATATTTCTATTGACAGTCATTTTATGGGATACCTAAAATATTTGATGCATGCTGTTTAAAATAATTTGAAGCTACTATGTTATTTTTATGTGACATATTTTGATTCTTTAGTGACAGCATGGAATACCCCTTATTTAATATTTTCTTCAACCTAAATAATCACATTTATATTACTGAATTTTTAAATACATATATGCATGTAAATCTACTTTTACATTTTTGTGTATGTGTTGAATTCATTTAAAAATTCTCCTTCATTTTAAGGTGAGGTAGAAACCTAGTGCAATGAAAACTCCCAAGAATCTACTAAGATGACCTTAATTGAGACTCTTAGTGATGGAGGAATCAGCCTCAACTGGCCATCCTGTATAACGAGGCAAGACTCCAGCTCACCCACAAAATTTGACTTATAATTTAGCCTGCTTACTAGATGTGCCAAGGTAAAGTTTGCACAGAAATTGTGGGAATGGTCAACCAATTACTGGTCCAGTCTGAGACCCATGATTGGAGAGGGAGCCCACCCCTGATGCTGCCTGAAGCGCCAGGACCCAGAACCCAAAACCTAAGATCCTAAGATAGAAGAAAACATGACTGGAAAAGACAAACAAACAAACAAAATTCCTAGACTGCACCCCTCTGCTGGGCTCCACACTAGGGCCCACAGCCCTGGGCAGCTTTATCAGAGGCCTGAGTGGTTTTAGGAACCCCAGGGAAGACACAGCCCACTGCCTTTAGCCACTGCTCAACCCTTTAAAGTCTATCCAATGTCTCCAGACTAAACTTATACCCCTGGGCCCCATATCCTGGTCTACTACTTTGGAAGAATGTTTGGCTTTGCCAGAGGTCAGGCAGAATCTAGGAACCTCAGGTAAGACACCATCCACCACCTGCTAAAACTCCTTAAAACACGCCCAATAACCCCAGACTGCATAATAACCTCCCCCGGACTCCACTTCAGCCCCTGGCACCCTGGCATCCATATACCCAAAGAGTCTGGAATATTCTGGTGGAAGCTCCACCTCAACTCCCTTCCCCCATCTCTTTCCCCAAAGGTGCCCCCTTCAAAGCCTGCCAAACACAGCTTCTCCCCAACAGAGGCTCAAGACCACTCCCATAGAGTATATAAGCTGCATCCCAGAAAACAAACACATAGTTTTCTGGTCTCCCATCCTGTCTCCTGTCTGGAGGGCCTGAGAATCACCTGGGAATGCTCTACCCATTACTGGGGCTTTTCTAATTCGGTCTGATTTGGTCTGATTTGGATTCCTGAGTTGTCAGAGAGGCCTGAAAAACTTATCTCAAACTAGGGTCTACAGCACCAGCAGTCTTACAGGAGGCCAGGCTGGTCCTAAGAACTCTAGGTAAGACACTGCCCACCATCTGCTAAAACTCCTTAAAGTATGTCCAATAACCCCAGACTCTACCCCCTCCTCCGGGCTCCATAATAGGGTCCACAGCCCCAGCAGGCCACCACCCACAAAAACCCTTTAAGCCTGGCCAACAATCCCAGACTGCATCCACTACCCCTATCCCCCACTGCCCTGCCCTTGTAAAAGATCACGTTTCACAGCTTTCTCTTACTTCACATTGCTCCTACATTACTCATTTGCAGAGCTCCATGTTCTCTGAGAAACTAAGCTATGTAGAGAGATTGCTACTATTCCTCAGAAAGCCTCTGTTTGTTTGTTTTTACTTGGTATGTTTTAAGGGGATTCAAAGAACAATCTAACCTCATGTTGTAGTGAAATTCCTGCTAATTTTGGCTTTCTGATTACTCCCTTACTTAGTTCAAAGACACAAGAAGTTAGAAAGTGCCAGCCCCCAAGGGCTCCTAAGATGGCTGCTTGTTTGTACTCATGATCAAGATGATTCTGCCTTTACCACCAGGTCACAGTGAAGTCAGACCATTGGTTTAAGAATGCAATCATATTCATAGAATCCATGCTGCCACTGTTCTCAGAAGGGAACTGTCACCCAATGGTATGTTAGAATATTTGTAGCTCCCTGGTATGCTTAGTATGCTAGGGAAAGAATGGTTTCCCATGTTTCAAATTAGGATTATAGTCATTTTCCTTCAACCCAAAGTAACCCTTGTTTTCTAGATTAATCAGTGACTAACCATTCTTAAAAAGCAGCAGACACTGTAGGAATTGTCCCCAAAATAAAAACGGATTTATTTACCATAATTACATAATTGCATCATCTCTTATTCTACCTACCCTAAGCAACCCTTCTTATTCCCCCTTTTCCTTTCCAGTCAGTGCTGTCACAAGTCATGTTTGGATCTTCATTTATTTCTCCTTAAATTCTTAGTAGAGTGGAAAACTAATTACTGTATGCATGTTCTGGATAATAACGTAAGTGAATGAAAACTGGTTCCTGCAGGATTTCAATAACAAGTGCAATTTATTTGACATTTTAAATGAATTTACTTATGCCTTAGATTAAAATGCATATGTAGGCAGTAGACAGAAAAATATTACTAATTCATGTAAAACTAGTAAATGCAAAAGAGCAGTATTAGCTAGAATTTTATTTTCTTAAGATGGACCGCAACAATAGACAAGCCAAAGTGGACTGGGGAAGGCATGAGGTCTCAGCCCTACACAAATAACTGCAAGCAATGAAGGAATGCTGGGAACATGAGAAATATAGTCTTTGGCAGGTCAGAACACATCAATTGGTTATCTAGTACTAAATGTTCAGCCCTGATAGCAAATATATATGTAACATCTATACTGAGTAGGTTGGTTATATTTACGAATATATTTGTATATACATAGTCACATATGCATGTGACAATAATTAATAATCAATGGATTCAAGAAAGGACAAGGAGGGGTATAGGAGAGAGTTTGAGGGGAGGAAAGGGAAGGTGAAAATGATATAAATGTATTATAATCTCAAAAAAACCCTATATACACTTTTTTCTACCATCTGCCTGAACACTTTTATAGGTTTATAGGTCCACATAATGTTTGATGAGATGAAAAAGAAACATATTTTCAGACATCTGAGAACATCTGAAGGTAGGTTGATTCATAGTGAAATTGATGTTATGTATCAATTGTGTACTGCCCTCCAGGGGCTCCTATGTTTAAGCCTTGGTCCCCAGGTGGTGCTACTATTCTGGGAGGCGCTAAGAATTTCAGGTGGTGGTAACTATCTGGAGGAAGGGGCTTACTCATAGTACGTTCTTGAATGTATGTAGCTCTGTTCCCCTTCTTGTATTCTTTCTTCCTCCTTGCTGTTATGAAGTGAGTAGTTTCTTTTATATGTTCAGCTTGCTGCGATGCAGACTTGCCCAAGACCCAGAGTAAAGAAGCAGAAGACAATTCACTAAAAACACTGAGCCCAAAGATAAATTTTCCTCCTGTTTTGTTGGTCAGGTAGTTTTCCCTGTGACATTAAACTTATCTAATTGGCATTCCAATGAAAGCAGTGAAGCATTTCTTATTTGCCAAATTATGACTTGCCATCTTGCCCACATTATTTTGCAATTTGCCATAGAGCTGTAAGAAAGAGAATAAAGATTTTCAATATACATTATGTTCTGTTTTGTTAGTGGAAAAATGTTTTCATTGACCATCAGCTACTTCTATTTTTTATTTCTTGAAACTGATTCTAGATTTTCCTTAACTTCAGTAGTAAAAAGTATAACATTTTATGGCTGCAGGTATATGGGGTTAACTGTATTTACTCACTGTATTTACTCCTTACTATCTCACTGACCAAAAACTGCCCCTAAAAGATATCACACCAGGAAATTAGAACCACTGAATACATTTTGACAGCACCTTCCAGGATACAATTATTTTCCTTTAAGTCTATGAGGCTTATAGAATATTATCTACAGTGGCTTGAAGCCTTTTGTAATGGATTTTGGAGAACCTAAAAATTCAGAGATAGCATAAAAGACCTGTTATTTCTTACTGAAACTCAAGAATCTAGTAATTTTTCTGTTCACTGTACACATGGGGTTTTCAAGTGTTTGTGTTTCTCTTCCTTCTTTCCCTTCTTTCTTCTTTCCTTCCCTCCATCTCTTTTTAAAGACATGTTCTCGTACTACGCTAGACTCAAACTCACTACATAGTGGAAAATGATCTTGAACTTTCCAGACTCCTCCTTCTATTTCCTGAATCCTGAGATTATGGGTATGTGCAGCCATATTGGGTTGATGCAGGCTTAAGAATCTAACCTAGGGCCTTGTGCCCGCTAGACAAGGTAAGTTCCCTACATCCACAGCTTCACCAATACATTCTGTTTATACTTTATTTCAGTTTTGTCTTGAGTATGGGAATAACATTATTGTTATTACTTAATGTATTGGATCCTTTTCTGTTGCTGTGTTAAAGCATCACAACCAACGCAACTTACAGAATAAAGAGTTGATCTTTATTCTTACTCTTCCAGAGGAAAAAAGTCCATCATAGTGGGGCAGAAAGGCAAGAAGTGGCAGTTATGATATCAGGAAAAAAATCACAAAGCATAGAGAACAAACTAAAAAATGGTTCATCTCAAAGCCCTCCTCCTGTAACATACTTCTTCTAGCAAAGCTTGCACTGCCTGAATCACCCCCCAAAATACCATCATTTGGGGAGCAAGTGTTCAAAGGCCTGAGAATATGGGTGACATTTCTTATTCAAAACACAGCATTCAACTCTTTGTCCCCCATAGTCCTGTGGCCATATTGTAGTGCATAAAACACTTATTCAAACTTCAAATTTTCCTGTGGTATGTCCATAGTCACACTTTAAACATCTGAAGTCCAAAGTCTTGTCTGAGATTCAAGATAATCTCTTAATTGTAACAACTTATAAAATCAAAAACAAATTACATCCTTGTTGCATATAATTACTAGAATACACATTGCTATCCCCAAAGGAAGAAGCAGGGGCATAAGTAAAGAAACACAGGACCAAAGCAAGACTAGAATCCAGCAAGGCAAGTGCCAAACTCTATAATGCCATGTCTAATGTCTAGGGCCCTAATTCTATAGGGCATAGATAGATACATTCCTTCAGCTTTCTGCCTACAACACACATCTCTCTCTTCAGTTGGTTCTACACCATATAGGATGTTCTTGGAAGGTATCTCATGTCTCTGGCTTCTCCATCATCTTAATGTTTCCTTGTGACTGAGGTTCCACTTTCACAGGTTCATGCAATGGCTTCTTAGTACGTCTTTTTTCTTTCATGGCCTTTGCACAGGGAATCCCCTGACACTGCCTGGCCCTAAAAGCTCACTGAAACCACAACTAAGACTCTATGACCCCATCAGTCTTGTATTTTCATCCCTTTAAAGCCTGTACCATGTGGGTTACTCTGCCAAGTTCAGATACCAGATTGGGATAGATCCTGTCCCCTTAGACCACATTAGTAAGATCTTAAATTTATAGTTACTTTATAGGATCAGAAAATCCAATAGGTCTTTTCCTAAGTTGTAAGCATAGCTGGATGGTATCTTGCCTGGAAGCCACTCTGCCTTTATTCCAGTGTACAGGAGGATTGTCCTTGATGTCATCAATCTCCTTGTTTCTTGGTGCTCATTTTCTCTTTAAAGTGTGTATCTATTCTTTTTCTGTCTCACTGGCTTTTTTTTTAAATGGTAGACATGTATAATAGTCATCAATAATAACCATGCCACAGATTCAATATTTTTCTGCCTTGAAATTACTTCTATCAAATAATTTAGTCTGTTTACTTTTTGCTTGGCAGCAGGAAATTTTTTTTTTAATAAGGACATAAAGCAGTAATATTCTTTGCCAAAATATCCTAATAATACCATTAGCAAAGTTGCTCATATTTCTCCCTTTGAGACCTCTAGGCCTCCACAATGCACGTTGCTCGCTTAGCAATACTGTCTTCCAGGCTTCTATTAGAGTGCTCTACTAAGCTGTCTAAGGCATCCAACCATTTTTCTAGTTGAAACTTCCAAAGTGTTCCACATGCCACTAAAAACAACATGTTCAGATTCTTCACAGCTACAACCCTTCCTTTGGTACCAATTTTTATACTAGTTACTGTTCCATTGCTGTGATAAAACATCACAAACAAGGAACTTACAGCTAACAAATGTCTTAAAACTAAACATCAATACAAAATTAGCCACTGTTACACTTTTAAGTTTTGTGATCCAAATTGTTCCTATATAAGTATTTATGTACAAGATTCTATATTTTGATATCTCAAGATATCAAAAGAATGACAGGACACTTCCTAAATACTTCATTTTATAGAATAGCACTGAAATAAAGAAAACATTGTTGGTTTTTGTTTAATAGTTCAGTAACACATTATGCTAAAGACAAATAATAAGTATCAACTTAGGTACTTGAAATTTATATTGGAAAATGTTGAAAGTGTTCTAGATACTATGCACTAACTAGAAATTACAACTGTAATAAGTTTTATGATTTTAAATACTGAATTATACTTCAAAATGTAATACACTTGATGAATTTCATTATATTTTAAAATATCAAATACTACAATTTTAATTAAATATTTCTACTTAATTCCCATAGTGGTTTTCATGTTTTTCCAAATAATTTTATTTTAGATAGACTGTGAAATCACTCAGTTGTTGTCTACCAATAGTTCATTATGTGATAAGTAGTATTCCAATATATGCTTATACCTTCTTAAAAATAAATTCACATGTTAATGGAAATTTGTAATACAAGTAATTTTCAGTTCTGTTCATTATAAATAAACCTAATATGGTCATTGTAAATTGTAGCAGTCACTTTTCTCTTGATCTGATAAACTCCATGACCTATGCAATTTATAGAAGAAAGAGTTTATTTGCCTTAAAGCTCTAGAGGGTTAAAGACCATGGTGGTGGACTAGAGGCAGCCTGAAGAAAAAACTGGAGGCAGCGATCAGCTGCTGAGGGCTCACATCTTGATCTGTAAGCATAAAACATAGAAAGTAAACAGAAAGTAGAATGATGTCTTAGTCTATCAAAGACCACTTCCAGTGACATATGTCTTCCAGCAAGCCTACACTTCCTAATCTTTCTCAAACAGTACAACCAACTGGAAACCAAGTGTTTAGATGGAAGAGATTATTGGGAACATTCTTATTCAAACCATTGTTGTCATCCTCTTAAACATATTATATTGACAAACTTCTCCCCACTCATGCATTTTTGCTTAATAATACTAAGGAGTAAAATATGTAGAATCAGTGATATATGAATATTGACTTTGTAAAAATACAATGCAATATTGTTTTACAAAACACTATTAACATTTTAATTCACATCAAAGGTGTATGTGAGTTTTCATTTCTGTATCCTTATCAACTGGACACTGGGATGTTCCAACATCAAATGTTAACCATTGTAATACATACTTAAGATATATTGTCGGGTTTAATTTTGGATTTCCTTTATGGATCATTGATATTTAACAGCCAGCCATTTCCTTTTCAATGGAGATTTTCTAGCACAAACATTTTGTACATTTTAAAAATTAATCAAAAAAGAGACGTGAATTGAAAGAGAGCAAGGGAGGGTATATCTGAGCGTTTAGAGGGAGGAAGGGGTAGGGGAAAAATGTTTCTTTACTAAATAAGAGAGTTAATTATAATTTTTCACAACTTTCTTTTCTTTTCTTCATGTGCTCACAGCCTTTCTCTCTCCTCCCCAATCTTCTCCTAAACAGACTTTCAAGATGCTATGACCACAAATTATTCCTGGGAATGACCAAGTATTTTAAAATACAGTTTTTTGTTTGTTTGTTTGTTTGTTTTTTGGTTTTCGAGACAGGGTTTCTCTGTGTAACTTTGGAGCCT
>LZPO01036348.1:0-14916 GCA_001675575.1 Neotoma lepida | reverse complement strand
TCAAAGTCTCTCTCTCTCTGTGTCTGTCTATGTCTCTCTCTCTCTCTCTTGCTGTGTGTGTGTGTGTGTGTGTGTGTGTGTATGTGTGTGTGTGACAAACTCAGATTCAGGTTATCAGTCTTGGTAACAAGTGGCTTTATCTAACTAAGCCATCTCACTGGTGCTCTATATTCTTTTTATATAAAAATACAATAATTAAGGTATTTTATATCAATATATACTATATATGCTTAGGATTTAGGAAATTATATAAATAACAATCACACACCTATATAAATACAAGAATAAAATAATGACCACAAATCACTATGAATATTTTTAAATATCCCTTCTATAAAATTGATTTATTGGCCGCAAGAAGAAGTACATGCATAAACATTTGATATGAATAAATACATCAATGCTTCAGACATAACTGGTATTCAGCAACAGATGAAATTTTCAAATTGGGATTTTTATCAGCTAATTTGGACATACATTATCATAATACCTGAACATAGTCAAATTAGATAAATAAAACTATGATTGATGATAAGTTAATTAATAATTACAAGCATAATTATTGACTATGATGAATACTTACTATTACATAAATTTTTGCTTCTAATTACAAACTATAAGTAATTTTCTAAAAATGAAATTTGTGATCAAAATGTGCTAATTTTCATCATATATAGCTTAATTAACTTTTTCAACAGTATCAAGATTTTTCAATTGTTTTAAATTTCATTTCTAAATATTTTTGCAAATCTGATAGGTGAAAAGGAGGAATTCATTTCTTAATATATCCATTATGTTTCAGATTTAATTTTTTTCAAAGTTAATCATTTAGTAATAAAGATTAACATAATTGAATGTATTTTATTTGTTTGTGGCCATTCATAACACTTCATTTATGAATCATTAATTTATGTGCTTTTCCACTTACTCATGATGCTTTGTTTCTCAATTGATTTAGGTCAGTCCTTCATAAAATACAAACACTAAATATATTTTGAATAAATAATTGAAGGCAAAATAAGAATTAGGTACAAGTTAATTTTAAGGTAACACATTCTAGATTCTAGATTCTTCCTTTCTCTCTAACTTTAACCTTTAGAGCCAGACAATATGGAAATGAAGAAATTTAGAAAATAAAATACAAATAGAATAAATATGATCCATTGGCTACATACATTATTGACTTTAATAGGCTAAACAATAACTTTTTCTGTAGTAATTTTGCTATAATCAAAGGGCTTTAGTCATTGTTCAAGGGATACAGGTAAAACCAATGATGCTGAGAAACAAGACTTATACATAAATGTGATGAATAGTAAAATGAAAAAGAAAATAATGCCCACTAAATTAGGAAACTAAAAGAGGAAATGTTGAGTAGTTGTACTTGTGAAAGTTAATTTATAAGTATAACTATAGACAGGCTTTTACTTTTCTATTTTCTTGTATTCAGCTAACTATGTGGATTATAACATGATGATACATGCATCACTCTTACAAGTGAGACCTGATAAAATAAAAGTTATTCTTTTTTTCTTTATTTTTTCTGGTTTTTCCAGACAGGGTTTCTCTGTGTAGCCCTGGCTGTCCTGAAACTCACTCTATAGACTGCTGGCCTCGAACTCACAGAGATCCTCTTGCCTCTGCCTCCCGAGTGCTGGGATTAAAGGCGTGCGCCACCACCGCCCGGCTCTAAAAGTTATTTTTATAAAATGGAGAAGTGATTCTTATATATTTCACCATCTGGTTAATATAATTTTAAGGTTCTAATTTAGCCAATGCTCTAGTACAAGGATTAGTAAATCTATTATCTCAGGCTACAGCTGGAAATAAAATTTTATTTAAACAGTTGTGACATACTGCACAAAGAACAGACAGTCATGGCGCACACCTTTAACCCTTGCACCTGGGAGGTAGAGGCAGGTGGATCTCTGTGAGTTTGAGGCCAGCCTTGTCTACAGAACTAGTTCCAGAACAGGCAAGGCTATACAGAGAAACCCTGTCTTGAAAAAATAAAAATTAATAAATAAAATAATAAAATAACATACTACACAATGTCTATACTGTTTCCCCATTAAAACAGAATCTAGTGTATATGCAACAGTAAGTATAAAACCTTTACAACTTAAAATGTTAAGGGCTGGAGAGATGGCTCAGCAGGTAAGAGCATTGACTGCTCTTCCAGAGGACCTGGGTTCCATTTCCAGCACCCACATGGCAGCTCTCAACTGTCTGTAGCTCCGAGATCTGACACATAAAATAAAAATAATGTCTCAACACAACCTAAAATGTTAAAACTGAATATGAATATGATGGAGGTTTATTCAGGATGATTAGAAGTTCAAAGTCATCCGTAGCTCACAGTGAGTTTGAACCCATCCTGAGATACAGAAGACCTAGTCTCAAAATAACTGTGTAGTTACTTAAACCTTTTTAGTTTCTGGTCTGCCTTAAATTCTCAAGCATAGCTCAATGTAATTAAAACTGTGCATGAATATATGAAAGTATAATAGTATGGATAGCAAGGTAACTCTAGTTTGATTTAAATAGCCCAACATATTAATATGATGTAATACTTGCTGGTATGTATTAATGGCCCATAGTCCCTGAGCTTTATTCTAAGTCATGGTCACACAGACCAGTGTTGCCAATGTCAGCTAACCTGGGAGGAATGGCTTTGCATTTCTTTCTTTGGGTGTTCTGTTTAACTACTTTTTTATTTTTTGAGATTATAGTATAAATACATCATTTACCCCTTTCCTTCAAAAATTTTTCCATATACCCCCTTGTTCTTTTTAATATTCATGACCTCTTTTGTCATTAATTGTTGTTATGCACACATACAATGCTCTTAAATATTTAACTTTTGGTTTTTTGTTTTGTTTTTGTTTGTTTGGTTAGTTTTTGTTTTATGTTTGTTTTGTTTTGTTTGATTTGGGGTTTTTTGTTGTTTTGTTTCTTTTCAAGACAGGGTTTCTCTGTGTAACACTGGCTGTCCTGGAAATCCCACTGTAGATCAGGCTGGCCTTGAACTCAGAGATCTGCCTGCCCCTGTATGGCGAGTGCTGGGATGAAAGGCATGTGCCACAACTACTTGGCTCAACTATTTTTTAACATCAGTGTCACAGGTACACAGCAGAGAGGCAGACATATATTTTTAAGGATAAATCCTGAAAGATAATAGTGGCTGTAAGAAGACTGGTGTAGGCTGTTTCTAGTAATTGAACACCTTTGTCTCCATAGTTACTTGTTTGACTCAGATATTCATTAATTGGAATACATTTCTGAATTTATCATAAAAATAATAGAAATACAATTGCTATATCTTAGAAATAGTGTACATTATAACCCCCTTTTCCTATACGATTATAATAGAATCAGACAAGTGAGGGTATTACAATAGAAGTGATAAAACACCTTAAATTAAAAGAAAAATGGTAAGATCTAGATACGTTATTCATATAAGAGAATTCATGTTAAATGTCTATTGCATGAATCATATATTTCATATCTGTTTTAAGCAATGTGTTCTCAATTAACCAAAAATGCCTTTCTATCATTAATTCTTCCAAATTTTAGCCTATTTTTCCTAATAGTCATATATTTATATACTAATTTGTACAATATTTTAATTAATAACAAAATAAAATTAGGAATTTTAAAAATATGGAATGATTGTTTTGTACTAAATTTTCAAAATAAAGCCCAACAAAACCAATTCCCTGTCAAAGGAGCTTATTTTAACAAAACCATGATGGAAATAAAAAAACAGTGACAGAAACTAATTAATGAATCTTCATAGTTAAATAATAACTCAATCAATTTTATTAAAAGCTCATATTCATATCATCTGAAACTTCTCTCACAATTATCTGATACACCAATTACTCAAACACAGAAATTATGATATTTTACCTTCAGTTTTCCACAAAAAGTCACATAAGCATGGACTCATTTCCTAGGATTCCAGATCATTCTCAACTACACAGTAACTCATCACCCAAATGATAGGAAGAAAAAAATCACATGAAGGAACATAATGTGAATGAGGACTTTGCAGTAGCAAAAGAACTAGGAAATCTTAAGTTGGAGAAAAATGTCATGATGAAGAATAATTATTCAAATATTCTCAGAGTTTCAATCAATATCATCAGAGATCTAAAAGCAGAAATTCTCATTAAAGTGCTATGTAACTGATAACCATAATCCTGTATTTGCCTGTCAATAGTGACCTAAAAAAGGGAATATTAGAATAAAATAGAGATGGCTTGTGGGTGGTCCTTGCTTGTAATTCTAGTATTTGGAGGCAGAGGCAGGCAAATCTTTGTGAGTTAGATGTAAACTTAATTTACACAAAGAGTTCCAAGCCTGCTAGATCTACACAGTGAAACACAGTCCTTCACACATAAAAATAAACAAATAAACAAACAAACAAACAAACAAACAAACAAATAAATAAATAAATAATAAAAGTAAACATAACTATAACAAAAGAAATAAAAAAAATAAATCTTAGAGGCAAGCATGGTGACACAAGTTTGTAATCCCAGCACATGGGAGGGAGAACCAGGAGTTTAATATTGGCTGTATAGTGACATGGCCAGTGTGTATTACATAAGAGAGAGAAGCAGATTGTGAGACAGTAAGAATGAATGAAATAACCTGAAATACTGCAATACATTAGGTCCTTCAATAAATGATAAATGAATATTTAAATAAATGTACAAAATGGAAAATGTTAGAGAAATTTACCTTTCTTGTGGAGAAATGAAAGCAAAGATGAAATGATTATTGCATAATCCTATGTGACAAAGTAAGTAGAACATACCAAATTTCAAATCATTGAATATACAGGCAATAGAAAAGCAGAATACTTGAAGTTTTTCAGCCAGGGACTATAACAGTGTCTTCATTTTGGGAGAATATTCAATAACTTTCTTGGATATGCCATAGACATTGGTGCTATTGACTGCTTTCAGACATATTCTAAGTCTATATTCAATATAAGTGCTAAATTATCAGCGTTCCTCCCTATTTTTGTTTGTTTTTGATTTAATCACTTTAATTAATCTTTTCATGCCAAAAGATGATAATTATATGCTCACATCTGGGAGCCATCCAAATACAAACATTTAAAGTTCTCATCTTTTTTTCAAGCATCAAATTATGTGACCATCTCACTTTCAATGACGATGTCAGCAGAAATAATAGACATTTATATTTAATTTGTTGTCTAAAATATACAAAATAATTATTTTTCTAAAATTAAGAAAAACCTGAAATAATTCTGTATTACCTTTTGTGACTATAATTCAATAAAACTTAAAATCAGCAAAATCTACAGAAACTCATGGACATAAAAAAAAAGTAACCCATTACTTAATGATGAATGGTTCAAAGAAGAAATCAAAGAAAAAATTTTAAAATCAGGAAGTAAATTAATAAAAAACACAATATAAGAAAAGCTCTGGGACATATCAAAAGCAGTACTAAGAGATAAATTTATAGTTCTGGACCCTACATTGAAAATTAGAAATAGAAACAGAGGTAGGCAGACTTCTGTATGTTCAAGGGTAACCAGCTTCACATAGTAAATTCCAGACAGTCAGGGCTACATAGTAAGACCAACTGTCAACCAAACAAAACACAACAAAACAAAAACCAGAAACAACACAAATAAATGACTTAATGATATAGTTCAAGAATTTGGAAAAACAAGAACAAACCAAACATAATCCAGCAGATTGCAAGAAATAATAAAAATAAGAGCAGAAATTAACTAAATGGAAGAAAAGTACAAGGAACCAATGAATATATGAGCTGATTCTTTGAAGAGATGAACAAATTTTATGGACTCTTGGCCCAATTAAGCAAAAGAAGGAAAGAGATGATCCAAAAAACTAGAATCAGAGATGAACAGGGAAACATAACAAAGACCAAAGAAATTTAAAATACTATAAGGGAACACTTTAAAAACATATGCTTTATAATGGTAGAAAATCTAAAACAATTGGGTGAATTTCTAGATTTCTCCAAACCACCAAAGTTAAACCAAGAAGAGATCAATAAGTTAAGATACTCAAAATAAACAAGGAGTTATAAACAGTAACAGCCAGACAATGGGCACACGTGCCTTTAATCCCAGCACTCCAAAGGCAGAGGTAGATGGATCTCTGTGAGTTCCAGGCTAGCCTGGTCTACAAAACGAGTTCCAGGACAGCCAAGGCTACACAGAGAAACCTTGTCTCAAAAACAAAAACAAAAACCAAGATAAAAAAAGCACAACAAACAAACAAAAAACCAACCAACCAAACAAACAAAAAGATAAAAGAAACAGTAGCGAAAACCCTTCTAATTAAAAAAAAAATGGCCCTGTAGGTATGGTGATGTATGCCTTTCAGTTCAGCACTGTAGAAGCAGAGGACACTCTTTGAAGCTCTGTGCGTTCAAGGGTAGCCTGATCTACATAGGGAGCCCTAAGACAGCACGGTTACATGCTGAGAGCTTGTCTCAAAACAACCATAAAAAATAAAATATGAAATAAATAAATCACACCCCAAGACTACATTTATTTTTGTTGCTTTTTGTTTCAATTTGTTTAGGTATTTTTTTCTCTTACTGATTTTTTGTTTGTTTTTATTTTTGGTTTGGCTTTTGTACTTGAGAGAAAAAAAGAACAAGAAGTTGGGTAGATATGGAGGATCTGGAAGAATTTGGGAGAAGGGAACATCATCATCAAAATATATCACACAAATTGAAACAACAAAAAATAGAAAAGCTCAGGCTCAAATTGATTCATAGAAGAATTCTACCAGACTTTCAGAGAAGATCTGTCATCAAATTTTCTTACAGCCTTCAAAAATAGAAACACAAGGAATATTTAAATTGATAGTGCTAAAATTTGATTATAAAAAGATTTACATAATTGAAAATCATCTTTCTATATAATGTTTATTTAGGAAGAATTAGCTCTAACATTGGAGAAAGATGTCGGTTCCAATTAAACTAAATGAATATCATATTGGAATGAGAAACATTTTTTACTTGACATGATTTGTTGAAGACTACACACATTTATAAATAAATACATGTCCTCAAATATTTCACAAGGAAAAAAATCAGAAGCTGAAGAATCTCAAAACCTGAAAGGTGCTATTTCTCAAGAACACCTTGGCATCAAGGACCAAGACAGACTAATAGATTCTGATTAAATAACATAAAGAGACATGGTTTCTGCAAATACTGTTATTTCCACAGAATGGAAAAAGAAAGAAAAACAGCAACTAATGACATGTAAATATATGCAATGCATATAGTATGCTTTTAAACTAGTGATGATGCATCTGATATTCTTAAATTTTTTTCTTTTAATGAAATTAAATTTTTTCTCACATAGTAAGTATGATTTCACCTCTGTCTGCTCTCTCCAGTTCCTTTCCACTTCCCTTCTCATATAGAATCACCCTTTGTCTCTCATTAGAAAACAAACAGGCTTCTAAGGGATAATAATATAATATAATATGATATGATATGATAAAGGAAAAACTACACATCAGAGTCAGAAAGATTCTTACATCTTAAGCCAGGTTTAGCTGGGCAGTGTGGAGCTTGCCTTTAATCCCAGCACTTGGGAGGCATAGGCAGGAGGATCCCTGTGAGTTTGAGGCCACTGCGTCTATAGAGCTAGTTCCAGGACAGCTAAGGCTGTTGCACAGGGAAATCCTGTCTTGAAAAAAAAAATTAAGCCAGGTTTAAAGGAACAAACACACACTTTTATAATGTGCATGTAGAAAAATATTGGACAATTTAAACATCATATCTGCAACTAGTATATAGTTCAGAAAACAAAGTGACACGTATAAACAGAAATAAGATGAGAGGATAGGGAGGGAAAGAGGAAAGGAAATGATGAGAGAGAGGAATGTAAAGAGTAAGCCTAGATAAAGAGCATCTGGCCCTAAAATTTTATCAAAATAAAAGAGAAAGCAAAAACTCATTGCTATATGTACTAAAGGAATTAATGAAGAAGTGCAAAATTTGGAAATGTTGAGTGGTTTCTACATCTACAAACTATTTAATTTTATAAGATCTTGGCCACTGAACATTTAAATTATGCTTAAGTTTTAAAAATATTATTTCACCTATTAGATTGACTATTATTTAAATGTTTTGAAACATAATAAACAGAAGTCTATGAAAATTAGCACTGTCATTACACCACTGCTCTGGCTTAGCCCAGAAAGCATTTAAGAGCAATTTCACAATATTGACAGAAACCACAGATGATATAATATTACCACACCTAGAAAATTATTATATAATTAGGAACCCAAATATATTTTCATAGTTATATAATTATATACAGCATTATCAACAGTATCACATGTAGGAGCAAAGCACATTTATATAAACCTAAACTACTAGGTTGGAAATACCCCCATGATATATTAAATAGAAAGTTTAAAAGCAACTATACAAAGATCATATATCTAAAAACTCCACATACATTTATATAAACAAAAGAAAGATACTGACTACTATATACATCATGAATGCTAAACTCATCACTGCTGTGGAATGGGGATAGAAGATTAAGAATGAATGACCACAGAATACTTTAATCAATTGTTGACGACCATATTTCAATGTACTAAAACATCGAACTTTAAAATTGATTTAAAAAATTTTAAGGGCCACGTGTCAAAAGGTTTAAATATTTCTTTCAGATGATAAATATACTGTATATTTGAATGCATAGAGCAGTGCTTCTCAATCTGCCTAATGCTGTGACCCTGTAATACAATTCCTCATGCTGTGATGACCCTCTAACCATAAAATTATTTTTGTTGCTACTTCATAACTGCAATTTGGCTACTGTTATGAATTGTAATATAAATATGTTTTACAATAGTCTTACATAACCCATATGAAAGGGTTGTTGGACCGCAAAGGTGTCGCTACCCACAGGTTGAGAACCACTTATGTGAAAGATTCAGAAACTAGTACAAGCAAAGACATTCTTTGTGTCTCTTCTGTTTCAAAATCTATCAAAGATCCTCTGGATGAAACTAGAATTATACAGTACACTAAGGGTTGAAAAATCATCGGTTAGAGTCCAATCTGCCCCAGGATTTGTGCACTGTAACTATTTACTGGGGTACAGTTTAAGAATTAGTCCTTGGTACTGTTGTACTGCAAGAATAGATTCCTGGTTGCAACAATATGATCTATAAATCTGGAGCCTTACACTAAAGTTTTGTGACCCCTAGCACAAACTGACAAGTTACTGTATTTTTCTTCTGTTTCATGCACTGCCACTGTGTCTGAGTAGAATAAGATGAATCTGAACTTGGAAAATGTTAACCTAAGAGATTAACTGAAATACATTAATTTAATTTTGCTATTAAAAAAGGAATTCCAGTACCTGTAAATTAAATGGGTATTATGGAAAGAACACAGGTCATACTCAGAATCCAGCTGAAATGTCATAATAATATATAACAAGGAGACATGGGTTGTACTACAAATTTATGAGATTAAAAATAATCCATTAAGTCTTCTGTTCTCTGCTATATTCTCTCCCACCTGGGTTCCAGATATACAACTGGGATTGCCCAGCTTTGATGGAAATTACCTTTTTCACTGAGCCATCTTACTGGCCCCCATTAAACAATGTGTTAGTAAAGCACACAAACTTTCAAAGAAAGGAATTAGTAAATAATCTTAAAATATCTGGCACTTGAGTGATCATGGCTCACCCGTAACTCCAGCTCCAGGGGATCTGACTTTCATTTCTGACCTCTACAGATACCTAACATGAACATACTTACAAAAAGACATACACGCACACACACTTTAAAAATTCTTAGCAGTTGTTTTTACTCTTCAACAATTATTAAAACAGGTTGAGAAATGCATATAGTAATTTCCTGATGAACAGTATGGTTTATGGTCTAGAAACAGACAACTAATATTTAAAATAAATAGTCCTTTATGATTTCACTTAATTAAGCAGAAAGAAGTGAAAACCAACACATTGTATAATAAACTCAAATCTCTTTGATACAGTGAGTTTTTACTCACATGAAGGGATATAGGTGATACCAATAAAATGATGATGCCACACATTCTCCAAGAGAGCATCCCCATGGCTCTCCTTAACAATACAAGAACAACATTTCTCTACATACTCATAGTTGCAATGGTACTGAAGTCTGCAGTTGGGGTATTGGAGACAAGACAAACCACAGAGACTCACATTCCTGCCCCAGACAGAGGCCAGTAATACCAGTAAAACAGAAACCAGAGAATCTCCTCTAGAGAACACCAGTGTGTTAGACGATCTTCTCTGGGGCCTGCCTAAAATCGGAGTTTCTTGTTTAAAGGAGGAGGAAACCATCTCACAAATGATAACAAAACTGGTATACAAGGAAACTCAATAAGTCAGAAAACATTGTTATCATCTGAAATATCATAAAAATATCTGTGTACATTAATTGTACTACCCACACATAAAAGTCTCTTGCATTTAAAAATATGAATAAGAGACCAGACAACATACAATATAAGAGTACAAGATATACTGAAAACAAAAGTACTGAACGTTCCAGTCAATTACTTGCCAAAAGCAGATAGTTTCTATTCCACTGAAGTCTTCTATACAAGTTGTGAGATGATAAGGGTGGAATAAGACTCCAGAAACAGTAAATATAATAACTGTATTAGGGAGATCCTGTCGATCAAACCTCTTCAGAAGGTATATTTGGTGTATTTGTCAAGATAGACACCACCTGGGAAAGTACAGAAATGTAGATTATAAGTGAAAAGAATAACATGTTACCTGGTTTCCAAGGGATAGAAATCATCCTCAAGATTTTACCAGAACTCCATAAAAGCAGCTTCTAATTCTGAAAGCAATGAAAAATACTCTATAAAAATGATTGCTATCATTTCATTTCCTTCTTTTATTTCTTATTCTAAATAGTTTCTATGTTATTTAATCGCTTATTAATCTTTGGACCTAACATTTCCTATATAGGGTCTTAGTTATAAGCTAATCTGTTAAAATATGCATTATAATCCAATAATATTTTATGGAAATATTTTCCAAAATTTAAAATCCCAACATAAGAGAGTCCACAGCAAAAAGATTATATATTTCTGGCAACCCAGGATGCATAGAGTAATCCTTGTCTCTGAGAAAAACAAAAACAAAACATATATGTGTTGTCTCCAAATTCCTAAAAGCTTCTTGTGCAATTTCTGCTGATTCTAACTGCAGTGGTTTGAATAAAAAAATGCCTGCCTGCTGCCCTGACAGTCGTGTGCTTACCCTCTGAAACAGCCTATGAACAGTTTCTTTCAAAGGTCTCCTTATTCATGATGTTTTGTCAGAGCAGTTAAAAAATAACTAAGACAGAAATTGGTACTAGGAGTGAGGCCTTACTACACTATGTTTTTGGAAGAATGTGTAAGAATTAGAATCTTTGGACATGGCAAGTGGTTGGATGATGAAACAGGGTTTNCCAGGCCATCCTCCTAGAAGTTTGGAAGATGATAGTGCAGAAGGCAATGTGGGCTGTGGAGGCCTATCAAAAGGTATTCCAGGGGAATAATATTAGCAACTGGACCAGAGACCATTGTGTGATATTTTGGCCAAGAATTTGTTATTTTTTCCTTTCTTCTAATGATCTGCCTGAGACTAAATTGAAAAATAATAGATTTGTTTCTTTGGCAGAAGAGATTTCAAGACAGCCTAATGTTAATTCTGTCACTTGGTTATTAGTAATTACTCTTAGGCAAGTCCACAAAGAAATGGAGCAAGCAGGGAAAAAATATAAATGTACAGCTTGAAAGGAAAAGGAGTACTAGAAAGTTTAACGTTGGAGTTAAGGCTTGTACCAAAAAGTTAAGGAGAGGCCTGAAGGGAATGGAATAAAGACTGTGATGCCCTCAGGGAATGAGTCTACCTTCAACTTGTGAAAGGAAAAGGCCTAAGGAATGTTCTAAGAAGCAACAACAAATCAAACCTTATGCAAATATAATTCCAAGAAAGGCCAAGTTCTACCTCAGGAGAGCAGCTGACCTAGAGAGTGAAGGTCATGTGGTTCTGGCTTTAGAAGAAGAAGGTCTTGAGGTCTTCCTCTATAGTTATGAGAAGCTGCTGAGAACAGGCTTATGGCAGTGGGGTGCCTGCATGGAGGTCCTGAGAGGACACTGTATGAAGCTGACCCCAGGTTGTTAGAGGTGTCAGAGCCATGGGACATCTGTCAAGTGGGTCTTTAGACAGGGAGTGGAACTAGCCCAACAGAAAGGAGTGTGTTCCAGTCAATGAAGAGAGGAGGAGCAAGACATGTGAGCCCTTTGACATAAGATACGGAATTAAAAGATTTGGAGTTTTCTCTGCTGGGTTTCAGTTTTACTTTGATACAGTATTTCCTCACCATGCCTTCATTTTTATCTTTCTGGTAAGATAATATACATTCTGTGGAATTGTTTATTGGAAGTGTATAATTTGATTTTTGATTTTTATTTTATAGGCCTTATAATTAAGAGGATGCCTTGAGTTTCATAGGAGACTTTGGACTTTTAAACTGTGTTAAGACTGTCAAAGACTATGGGGAGTTTTGAAGTTCAACTCAATTTTGAATTATAATATAACCAGAAGCTTATGTGGGCCAGGAACGAGAATGCAGTGGTTGGAAGGATCATAGCCCCCATACTCTCATATATTTGAATTCTCAGTCCTTGTTAATCCCACCAGGCAAGAATAAGATCATTACCACAAAATTTGAGCCAAATTTTAGCAAGCTTTATTAAATACTGGCCAGAACAATAGACAGTGGCCAGGTCTATACCCAGGATTCCCAGAGTATGACAGTTAATTAGTCAGGGGCTTGTAAAGGCAAAAACTGCAATGTTGTATACTGTGTACTTTCTGCCTTCATCCATTTGGGAGCAAGCATGCATCCTGAATAGTTCCTGCCTCCAGACCTCCTGACTACATGTGATCAATCATGTCCTGTGCAGTTGGGCCAACCAACTTCGTTGACAGAAATAAAATATTTGGCTTGTTATCTTACATAAACAATAGCCCGAGCACTCTAGGAAGTTATCTGTCCTTAGGCAAGTGGGACTTACAGATTAGAGGAATTTTTGATTTATAGCTCTCATAAGCACAGTAATTTAAACTTAAAGCATAACTTTAGTCAACACATCCCCAGGTGGTAGAACTACTGAGCAATGACTAGGAGATGTGGCCTTGTTGGAGGAGGTGTGTTACTGGTGGTGAGTTTAGATATTTCAAAAGCCCAGGACATTCTCAGATATTTCTCTGCCTTCTGCTAGTGGATTAAGATGTAAGATCATCTCAGCTACTGCTCCAGCACTATGTCTGCCTGCTTGCTGCCATTCTCCCTTCTATGATGGTCATGAAGGAACANTCTGAACTGTAAGTCCTTAGTAAATTATTGCCTTTATAAGTTCCCTTGGTTATGTTGTTGGTTTTTTTTTCACAGCAATTGAAAAGTAACAAAATCACTAAGGGCAAGAAAGCACTTGTATTTCAAATATCAATTTCATGAAATGCAGTCTCATCAAAATAAAATTAATTTTTTTATTAAATATTTGATAAATGTATAGGCCATAATGTATGTTTATAATAAAAAAACAATTTTGAACAACCAAGACAGTGGTTTTGTTTGTCTGTTTTCTTTTTCAAGACATGGTTTTTCTGTAGCCCTGGCTGTTACAGAATACTCCCTGCAGACCAGGCTGGCCTCAAACATAGAGATCCACCTGGCTCTGCCTCCTGAGTGCTGGTATTAAAGGTGTGTGCCACCATGCCCAGCTAAGTAATTATTTATAAACAATTAAGACAAAGAACATCTTAAATATCATAATATACGCCTTTGTGATCTTATCTATAACCAATATTTATTTGGTGCTTGCTTTTAAAAGAAGCTTGTGAGAAGAAATTAAGTCATGTTTAAAATTTTTTAAAGAATTTTCATTCATTAATCAAATGAAAGAGTATTAGCAATCTACTTTCACATCAGGAACTATGTACTGCCCAATACAGTTAGTAACATCTGGAATCATGCACATGGAACTAATATTCAACCTTCAACTCTCTTGTGTTAAATGTAGCAAATGTTACTTCCCATTATCTTTTTGACACATGTTTATATATCTTTCAGTTCTTTCTTTACCTGCTTCCCAGTTTTCCCCCACTTATCCACCATCGGTATACTCTTAAACATTTATTGATAATTAGAAAATTTAAATTTGCTGAGTATACAAGTAAAAGATTGGAGACCCTGTGTAGATAATACCACCTTTTTTGTTGTTGAGATGTGGAGAAGAGGTCTCAGTGTTGCCAAGCTGACCTCAAACTTTCAGTCTTCCTGTAGTAAGTCTTGAGTAGCTAGGACTAGAGTTGTGCACAGTATTCCTGGATTAGATGCAAATAACAGTCTATGGACATAATAGAAAATATAAGTCAAAATGTATATAATGCTCATATAAAAACTAAATCAAAATTTAGGAAAACTTGTACTTCTTCTATTAAGGCTGACAATCACTTTACAATCTGATATTCTGTATGTTTAATGAAATTCAAATAACACATATTCTATCTTCAAATATTATACACATAGAAGATTGAATATAAAATTAGACAAAAATTTATAAATAGTACAACAAATATACTGATGCCTGTGAGATCTTTTGAAGAATAAAGTTGCCAGGCAGTGGTGGCGCACACTTTTAATCCCAGCACTTGGGAGGCAGAGGCAGGCAGATCTCTGTGAGTTCCAGGCCAGCCTGGGCTACCGAGTGAGTTCCAGGAAAGGCACCAAAGCTACACAGAGAAACCCTGTCTCGAAAAACCAAAAAATAAAAAAAGAGGAATAAAATTTA
>LZPO01036347.1:0-16060 GCA_001675575.1 Neotoma lepida | reverse complement strand
GAAAATTCTCTACCCAACCAGGCTTCTAACTTATTAAAGGAAAAGGTCTAAAGACTTTCTGCTTTTACAAACAACAATAAACAAAAACTACTGCAAATGTAGTTGGCAATTGTCCATTACAAACTGGCAGTCAAAATTGGCATTGTTATTCACATGACAAGGATTCACTAGTAACGGAATCACGGAAACTTCCTCTATTGTGTCAGATTGCTGCTGAGGCCAGGAAATGTATGGAAAGGGAGATCCTGCATGGAGGTTGTGAGAGGTCATTATTTTAGGTTGTGCAAGTGAAACCTGGGCTGTGTTGNAGACCCCAAGATGTTGGAGATGTCAGAGCTATGAGCTATCAGTCTGTAAAGTAGAATTGAAAGAAAGAAAGTAAAATTAAACCAAGAAAGAGAGAAGTATGTTACAGGCAGCGAAGGCAGACAGGCAGAGCCATCTAAGCCCTTTAACATCTAAACTGGAGTTAAAGATTTGGTATTTTTCCTACTTGATTTCAGTCTTGCTTTGGTCCAATATTTCCTCACTATCCCCATTCCTGTCTTTTGGAATGGCAATGTATATTCTCTGCCATTATATGTTCAAAGTATATCATTTGCTTTTTGATTTTACAAGGGCTTACAAATAAGAGATTGCCAGGATTCTTAGAAGACACTTTGGACATTTAAACACTGTGAAATACTATGGAGTATTTTAATGCTGGACTAAACACATTTTACATCATAATATAACAATGAGATTGTCAGGGCCAAGTAGCAGAATTTGGTGATTTGAATGAGATGTCCACTGTAGTCTTGGGAATTNTCATACTTGTTCCCTCATTGGTAGCACTGTTTGGAGAAGCTTTAGAAGGATGGCTATGCTAGAAGACGTAAATGACTGGGGGTGGGATTTCGGAGTTTCAACACTTGCACCATTTTGATTTTGTGTTTGTGGTTCAAGATGTGAACTCTTAGCTTCCTACTATAGCAACTATGACTCTGCCATCATTGACTTTTGTCTTTATGAAACCATGAGCCCAAGTAAACTTTTTCTTCTATAAAATGCCATGTTCATGGTGTTTTATCACAGCAATAGAAATATAACAAATACCACATTGTGATGAGAGGGCTTTTGCCAGACTCATATACAGCCTGCCTTGAGTGTTATAATGGTGTATGTGTGTGTGGCGCGGAGGGGGTACTGAACTATATGCTGGTGTCATAGCAAGAAGTCCATGTCAAGTGTCTTCCTCAATTGCTCTCCATCTTAATTTTTTAGACAGTGGCTGAAGGGTACCCTTGTTTCTGCACCCTAGTGCTAGAATTATAAAGGATGGAGTGTAATTTGTAATTTTAAGATGAAATAAACCTATTTCTTCCTAAGACCCCTAAGTTGCTTGTTGTCAGGGTTTTAAAATCACAACAGCAGAAATGAAACTTGAACAATGTAAAATTTAAGGTTCGGTGTCTTTCAATACAGTTCTATCCTGCATTTGCTGATGCCTTACTTTTAGGAGGGACTCTGCAGAGTTTCAAGGCTAATCAAGGTATCACATAGCAAGACAGAATTTCTCCCTCTTCTTATAAAGCCATCGTCTCATTGTATCAATGTCTCATTATTATGGTCTCATTTAATCTTAATTATTTCCTAAAGATCTCAACTTCAATAACATGATTGTATAGTTTCTAATTCATAGAGGGAATTAAATTTAAATTTATGTGCTTTTTTTGGAGGGGAGACATAGTAACCCTACAGCATTTAGTAGAAGCAGTCTAGAAAAATGCTTTTTTTCACCTCAATGATTTTGTCTATGATATTATAAGCTATTCCAAACTGATCACATGGTCTTCATTAAAATCATATGCCACCTGAAGTTATGACTATTTCTATCTTCATCTTCATTGTGACATACTCAAATTAAACTGAGATATCAATGATTTTAATCAGTTATCTGAAATAGTAAAAAATGGGAGAGTTTTGTCAAAGACCTTTTCTCCATCTAATGAGAAGATCATATGATTTTGTCTTTCAGTATGTTTATTAGGTGGATTATATTTATCAATTTACACATGTTGAACAAACCTTGACTTTGAGTTAATTTGGCAAAGGATTTGTCAATCTTATTGATTTTCTCAAAGAATAAACTCTTTGGTTCATTTATTCTTTTACTTTTTTAAAATTTCTATTTTATTGATTTCAGCTTTTCATTTATGTCTTACCATGTACTCCTTTGGGACATTATTTCCTCTTTGTAGTCTAAAACTTTCAAGTGTGCTGTTAAGTTACTAATATGACATGTTTCCAATTCTTTTACATATGCATTTAATGCTATGAACTTGGCCTTAGACAACCTTAATTTTGTCCCATAAGATTGGATATGTTATATAGTCATTTTCATTCAATTATAGAAAATCATTAATTTCTTTCTTGACCCATTTTTCATTTAGTAGTGAGTTGTTCAGTTTCCATGAGTTTGTAATATCTGTTCTTGTTGATATCCAGCTTTGTTTTGTGGTGGTCAGATAAGATTCATGGTGTTATTTCAATTTTCTTGTATCTGTTGAGATTTGCTTTGTGTCTAAGTATGTGGTTTAAATTTTGGATAAAGTTCCATGAGGTACAAAGAAGAATATATATTCTTTTGTGTTTGAGTGAAATTTTCTCTAAATATCTGTTAGGTTCATTTTTACTTGTGACATCAGTAAGCTCCAGCCATAGTGTTTGTCTAGATGATCTATCTATTGGCAAGAGTAGAGTATTGAAGTCACCCACTATGTAAGTGTAATATGTGATTTTAAGCATAGTAGTGTGTCTCTTTTATGAACTTTGGTGCCCTTGTGTTTTGTGCATACATAGATGTTTAGATTTGCAATCTTGGTAGATTTTTCCTTTGATGAAGTATATAGTATTCTTCTCTATCTCTTTGGCTTAGTTTTGGTTTGGAGTCTATTTTGCCAGTTAGTGAAATGGCTACACTGGCTTGTTCCTTAGGTTCTTTTGTTTGAAATATCTTTTTCCACCCTTTTNCCCTGAGGTGCTTTCTATCCTTGATGCTAAGATGTTTTTATTNAACACAGCAAAGGGATGGATTCTGTTTTTATGTACAATCTGTTAGTCTGTGTCTCTTTAATCAAATATCTGAGACCACTGTTGTTGAGAGTTATAAATGAGCAGTGTTTGCTGATTTTGTTATTGTGATGTGAGTTTTTGCTCTCTTTTGATTTGCTTGTTTGAGACTAATTATTCCTTGTACTATCTTGGGTGTGGTTAAACTCTTCAGGTTGAAGTTTTCCCTCTAGAACCTTCTGTAGAGCTTAATTTTTAGATAGATACTGCCTAAATTTGGTTTTCTCATGGAATGTCTTTCTTCATCTATTGTGGTTGAAAATTTTGCTGGGTATAGTATTCTGGGCTGGCATTTGTGGTCTCTTAGAGTTCATTGAATAGCTCTCCAAGCTCTTCTGACTTTTACCTTCTTCATTGAAAAGCTTTTATTCTAATAGGATTGTGTTTGTATGTTAATTGGTCTTTTTAATTGCAGCATTTAGTATTCCTTTTTTTCCTGCACATTTACTATTTTGATTATTATGTATCATGGGGCTTTTTTTTCTTGTCTAGTCCATCTGGTATTCTGTATGCTTCTTTACCTTGATAGGTACCTCCTTCTTTAGTGTAGGGAAAGTTTCCTTTATGATAAATGAAAATAATTGCTGGACCTTTGACCCAAGTCTCTTCTTCTTCCCCCTTTCCTATTTCTTAGAGTTGGTCTTTTCACAATATCCCAGATTCTGGATGCTTTATGCCTGAATTATTTTAGATTTAACATTTTCTTTGACCAATATATCCTTTCTTCTATTTTGTCTGCAATGCTTGAGATTCTCTCTTCCATCTCTTGTATTCTTTTGGTGAGTTTTCCCCTGTGGTACTTGTTCATGTTCCTAAATTTTTCATTTCCAGTTTTCTCCATTTATTTCTACTGTTTGTGTTTTCATGGATTCCTTTAGAGGATTCACTCATTTCTTCTTTATCATACTNATAAAGGCTATTTTAAAAGTCTTTGTCTTGTGCTTCATCTAGATTGCAATTCTCAGTGCCTACTATGGTAGGGCTGTTAGTCTCTAGTGAAGGCATATTGTCCAGACTGTTAATGTGTTTTTATGCTGGAGTCTGGGCATCTGGGATTGAGATAATTGCAATTCCAGGTCTTGATATCTGGGTCTTGTTTTTGTTGAGTGGGTTTTCTGTTCCTTGCTTTCTGTTGCCCTTTCTGGGTCTTAGGAGTGTGTAATGACTTTCAGTTACCTGGTAGTGAGTGTTTCTAAGTTCCTTCCATGTGTGACCATGGCACGCAGGATCAGTGGTAGAACTTATTTCTAGGCATTGTGAGCTGGTTTGTAGGAATAGGGGTGGGCTAAAGGGTTGGGGGTTGCTGAGAGAGTCCACAGGAGGGAGGAAAGCTGAGTCTGCTATGAGGATCTAATTCCCTTGCCCTGGTAGCCTGTGGGTTTCCAAGGAGAAAGTGTCCTGTATTGGCTGGTGAGACAAAGGAGGGTGGGATGAGGAAGGAAGGCTATATGAGAGGGTCTTCTTAGTTCCCTAGATTGTTTCTTTTTTTATGAAAAAATTTCCATTCATTTTATACACCAATTAAAAGATCCCCCCTCCCGCCACCCCTCAGCCTCCCCCTCCTAACCCACCCCTACTCTCCTCCCTATAAAAAAGCAAGGCCTCCCATGAGGAGGCACATCCAGTAGAGGCAAGTCCAAGCATACCTCTCCCCCCTGCCTCAAGGCTGCACAAAATGTCCCATCATAGGTAGTGGGCTCCAAAAAGCCCACTCATGCACCAGGGATGGATTCTGACCCCACCACTAGGGGGCACCCCTAGCAGATCAAGCTAAATAACTGTCTTGCCATGCAGAAGGCCCAGCCCAGTCCCATGCAGGCTCCACAGCCCTTGATCCAACTTTCTTGAGTTCCCACTAGTTTGGTTTGCTCATCTCTGCAGGTTTCCCCATTATGATCTTGATGCACTTGCTCATAGCATCCCTCTTCTCTCTCCCTAACTGAACTCCTGGAGCTCTGCCTGGTGCCTGGCTGTGGATTTCTGGATCTGCTTCCAACAGTCACTGGAGAAAAGCTTTGTGATGACAGTTAGGGTATTTACTGATCTGATCTCTGGGGCAAGCCAGTTGAGATCAGGCACCCTCTCCACTATTTCTAGTAGTCCAAGTTGGGGTCATCCCTGGGGATTCCTGAGTTCCCTAGAATCACGAGCAGAGAGGAATTAAAAGGACAGCAGGTAGTCTGATACCATGCTGGAGGTATAACTGGGGAATTGGAGGTATTGGAGGCTGGGAAAGAGAGTGAAAATTGTCTANCTGATTCCATGGCCAAATTGCCAACCAGGTTTCCAGGGAGAGACCTCAGTGATGGCATGTGGGACAAGAGGATGGAGTGAGATTGTGGCATGTTGATTATTATGTTTGATTTTGAATGATTCTGTTTAATTTTGAGTCTTTTATCTATAGTTTTATGCATCACTATGTGTGTTCTTAAAACCAGGGCTAGCCCATTATTTTATAATACTGAAGTTCTAGTGATATAACTTTTGTAAGTCCATAATGATCCTGTTCAGTTAATGCAAAAGGCCACAATCCTTCATAGATGCCATTATTTCTACAATTAGTACCTGTAATTTCTCACATTGGAAAAAAAGATATCATTTAAAGTGATAAGAAGTTCTTTTTCTTGGAAGTGGTTTAGTGCATGATTTTTTAAAATATCTTAGTTTATTTCAGGAACATGTTCTAAGAGCCAAAAGCTAAAATTGTGTCAAGAATACAGCATAAAGATGCAGCCTTTGCTTTTGTTTTCTCACTTGTGAGCATGAGAGATAGATTTGAGTATTTTGCCTTCATGACAAACATACTCTCATTATAATACTCCTTCCCTTGCAAGAGTGAATAAACTATGTCTTCACAATAACATACTTCTGTTAAATCTACCATGATTTGTTTTGCTTCTGAGAAGGAAGTCCTTGCTAAGCCTGTTAAAGTCTAACCACAAATGAGCTTTCTTGTCTGCTGATGGCATTGGGATAAGTTACTGCTTGAACCCACTAAAGCCTGAGCATTGGTAACATTCACAAGACTAATGCAGACATTATCTGATTGGCATTTGGAATAGCATCAATTTGGTGATGCTGGAATCTAATTTCACTCTCTTTATTTACAAGGCATTTACATGGCTCCAGAGAATATCCTGGAAGAGGAAATGACAATGTTCATCACAGTTATTCATCTCATACCTGAGAGATTCTTATTTGTAGAAATATAGNGATGATAGGCAAGTGACCTGAGCCTTTACCATATCCACTAGTTTGAAACAGACAAATTCAGGTAATGGGGTAGTCTCACCAACAGCTGTCAACAAGACAGGCTGTGGGCTTTCCAGAATGTAACTCTGTGAGAACAGTAAGTCCACCATGCTATATCAGAGAGAAGAGCTGAGTCTGAGGACATATGACACTGAACTGATTATCCAGCCAGTGTTCTACCTAATTAAGAAGTTTGAACCTGAGATTTGTGCAAAGGGAAAAAATTATCATATTTGTTAAAAAGAGTTCTTTCTTCAATTACCATTATAGAAGCATGTAATCTAATGATATCCAGGAGGATTTTCTAAACCATTGTGTGTGATACCATCTTTCAAGGCACACTGATGACTGCAGAGAACTGAGACATACATTGGTAGCAATCAGCATTCAGGGATCCTCCTACAAGCAGTTTCTAGGAGCACAGGAAAGGACTTGACCAGAAGAGGCAGACGAAAGGACTTGGCTGGATAGNTGTCATAGNTAGGTGGACCAGTTATTTTCCTCATTGGTGATCAGTGATGTGATCAAAAATCCGGACAAATGAAACTTCACAGAGGAAAAGTTTGCTTTCCCAGCAGTTCAGAGGAATGATTTTTTTTTTTATGGCTAGGAGGCATGGCAGCAGAAGCAGGTTGGTTCATGGTACCAACCAGAAAACAGAGAAAGCTGGTCTCAGCCCCCTTTCTCCATTTTGTCTTCCTACTTAGTTCACACCCCACCTCATTTGATAGTTCTACCTACATGCAGGGTAAATCTTTCTTTCTCAATTGAACCTCTATGGAATTGCCCTCAATGACACACTCAGAGATGTGTCTTCTAGGCTATTCTAGACCCATTCTAGTTCACAGTGACTGTTTAAACACAACCAGACAGCTCTTGGGTATTGTTTTGGGACACCATGGATCTGGGAAATAGTGTGCATTGTGCACATGTGTGTGCATGTGTGTACACATTGATAGAGATGAGATATAGTACAAAATTGCCAAATATAGCTTTAAAATACAGGAGTTCTGTGAGATATTTCACAAAACTTGTTCTTAGAATTTTGAGAGATCTTTAACAGTATGTTCTGTATGTAATAGAAAAGAATTTTTTAAAACTTTAATTACATTTGATTGAAAAATCAGAGAAAACTGTCCATAAACATGGAGTCTGAATTATGCCAGTGGACTATAAATTTTTGAGATTTGCTAAATAACCACACCCCTATATTTAATAACGCTGCCTTCTGCATTTAAACCTTTATTAAGATAGTAGCTTTAATGTGTTCTTATTGCAACGAAGTCCTTTTTAATGAGAAGAAATTCCACCTTTATCATTATATTGGAAATTATGAGACAAGATNTATAAAATCTAAAAATAACTATCGGGATNAAATTAAGTCAAGTGTCATTTTAAAAATATATGCAACATAGGGTATTAAAGGCCTTAGCTATTTTCTTAGACTAAATATGAAAAATATTTTTAATCAAATATTAAAATTTTAAATATAAAACATATTTAAGCAAACCAAAAATATCTCAATTTTTATGAAATCAAGTTGGTGTACTCAATCATTACATCATACTAAAGTATGTTTTGAACATCCTACCACATTCAGTCAGTCAGTCACTGGGCTTTGCTAAAGTTGTCCTGAATAGACACATAAAAGCTTCAAAGTGTAGCTGAGTTCAAACAGGGACTAGATGGACGTCTCTCAAAGTCCTGCTGCCTACTTCTCCATGGCTGTTTAGCTTGAAGAGATGATTTTATTCAATAACAATTAGACTGCTAGANACATCAACCCACCCCATCTCGTGGTCTTCTAAGTGCCTCTTTAGTCACCTACAGCAGCTCCTTAAAAGCTATGTGATTTTAAGCCATTCAATCCTTTACATGTAAAATTGATGAAAATCAAGCAGAAGTCCAACACAACANNGGAGATGATGGCATCTCCATCTCTGTCACTCATGTTCCATGTGAAGTCAAACATGGCTGTGCTTTGCTCTCCAGATAGAAGAGAGGTATCTGAACATTTATAAAGACTCAGGAAATCTTTTAAGCCCTCAGACTCGGCTGGAAAGTTCAGTAGGACAGAATTTTTCATTCTGGTGGAATGCTTGCTCCACCCTATGTTGACACTTGTTTGATCTTTGTTTTGTTTCATTTTATGTATCTCCTTATTTTTTTTNAAATTTTATGTATCTCCATGTTTTTCAGCTTTTGTCTTAGCAATGTCTTATTTGTATATCTCATTTCATATTTTCATAAACTTTCTTTTTAAAAATATTTTATTATTTTTAATTGTGTGTGTGTGTTTGTGTGTGTGTCTGTGTGAGTGTGGATTTGTGTACATAACTGCAGAGCCTGCAGAATCCAGAAGTGGACATTTGAGCTTCTGTTGCACAGTCAGAAGTGACTGTGTTCAATCCTACTGTGGGCGCTAAGAACCAAACTGTGATCCTCTCCAAGAGCACAGTGTGCTCTTATCCTTGGAGCCATCTTTCCAGTCAATATATTTCCAAACAATGTACTTTCTGAAGAAATAAGGAGGCTATCTCTTCAAGGTGATGTGACCTTCATGGAATCACATTACTAGGCAGCACAGTGAACACATTAAATCTTTAAAGCTCTTTGGTTTGTTATTATGAAATAATGCTTCTACAGTCTGGGAAATCCTGTGGGATTTTATTTAGCTCAGTTGTCTAAATATTACTCAGTGTGGAACTATGATTCTTTGAAATATTAGAAGTGGCTACAGATAGAAGTTTATTGTAAAATATAAAAATTCTTGTGGTTTTTGATATGAGAACATTCTCTTTTATTTATTTGCAACAGACAAAATAATAGTAAACATTAATCTTTGTCTACTAGAATGAAATAAATATGTAATGTAGTTGAACATATAAAATGATATTTTAATTTATTGAGTCTTATAACCTTACAAAAATGGATGAGGATTCACAGGAAAGATAAGGATAATTAAGAGACAGTATGTCATATTGCATGGTTACAGTGATACCAAGTTTTTGTTTTCATTGAGCTTGATTCTTGAGTTAATAAAGATAAGTGGAAACATATACTTTACTAAGAGGAAAGAGTTGTTTCATGAACAGTTAAAGCAGTGAACCCTAGTTTCTGTACTGAGAATTAAAGGCAAGTGGTAATTTTCTAAAACATGTCCCTCTCTTTGGGAATCAATAATTGAATAAAAGAAAGAAATTGAGGACTTCGGAGGCATTCTCTGTGTATCTTACACCTGCATATGTTTTTTTGAGGTTTGCTAAAACAGAAAAAAATACCTATAGGTTGGTAAAAAATATACAGCAGTAGGTTGTCTTACTGACATAAATTCTGAGATTATGAAGATGAAAAAGCATGATACCTTTAGTGATTTCAAACTGGATTTTTATCCTCAACAAAATATTTAAAAATTTCCTTCAGAACTATGGAACACAGAGAGCAGGAAATATGGTCTTTCCCAGGAAAAAGCATACCAATTGGTTATTCAATACCAAATTATCAACCTTGGAAGCATACATACAAATAACAGCATACAGACCAATCAGGTTGTATTTATATTTTTAGTAATATTTACATACATGCACAGNCACACACACATGTACCAACAATTAAAGAAAAAGGCTATGGATTTGAAAAAGAACAAAAATAGAGTACATGGGAAGAGATTTAGGGATGAAAGGGAGGAAGGATGATATAATTATATATTTATAACCTAGTTATCTGATAATCTCAAAAAGTAGTAATAATAATGTCTTCAAAGCAAAATAAAACTGAAAAAGTACTTCCATTTTTTTCTTGCCTAGTATTATCTGCCAGACTCAAGAGAACCAAACTTGGTTGGATGCTGGTCAATTCCTAACACTCTTTACATAGATGTATAAATTCCCTATATAAGTAATTTATTAAAAGTTCACAGTAGGGTTGGGCGTGGTGTCACATGCCTTTAATCCCAGCACTTGGGAGGCAGAAGCAGGTGGATTTCTGTGAGTTCAAGGCCAGCCTGGTCTTCAAAGGGAGTTCCAGGACAGCTAGGGTCGTTAGAAACCTTGTCACCGAAAAAAAAAAAAAAAGTTCACAGTAGGGGCTGAGGATACAGTTCAGTTGGTAGAGGGCTGGTTAAGCATGCATAAAGCACTGGTTGTGGTCTCTAGCACCAGCACCACTTCAATGTGTCATGGTAGCACACTCCTGCAGTCTCAGTACTCAGAAGGAACAGAAGTTCCAGGTCATCTTCTGCTAGACAGTAAGTTGGAGGTCAGCCTGGGTTACACGAGACCTTTTTGTATTGAAAAGAAATTAAGCAAAGAAACAAAACCCCAAAACCTACCAAATAAAAACCAGCATAGTATGGCTATTTTCCTAATCTCTAGAATTATTTTGCTTTCTTTTTGGAGGATTATAGTTATTATATACTCCCTGAATGATCCGGGGAGGGGGGAAGGGACACAAAACTCAAGGTAAAGGAAGATGTTCTTTTCTTTTGTAAAATGTTGCACACCAAAATGAAATTGAAAATATATCCTACCTCTAAATTTTACATTACTTTATCTTTATATATACATATCTGAGTCTCTAAGAGTATAGGTAAACCTGGGTTATATGCCAGAATACAGGAATCTTGTTTAATCTACCATCAGAAAGTAATGCTACACTGTAACACAGACTCTAAAGTAACACATAGCAAAGGGTTACCAGCATGCATTTAAACAGTTTCTCCTAGTTTAGTCCCTCTCTGGACCAATTTCCTGTGCCTACCCAGTGTGAACACATTTAATCATTTGTCATCGGATTCCAAATTTAACTGAGTTAACATATTTTATTTAATCTTCCCCAAAGGAAATATATTGAACTCTACTAAAATAGCAGGGCTTTTTTGGGTAAGGAAGTTTCACAATAAATCACATAGAAGCACACACACACACACACACACACACACACACACACACACACACACGGAGGGGGCACACTTTATAATACCCTGTGTATATGGAAAGAAAGCAGCTGCCAAGAGAGTTTAAAATAAAATGAAACAGAGCCTTCCTCCCACGCACAAGTATGGACAGTTCTGGGTTTTGCTCTATCTTTTTCAGGGTAAAAATACCTCCTTTATTTTAAAACACCACTTCTAACATTTATTAAAATGTGATGTAGATATGTTTTTATTCTTCCAGTGTAGTTACAACTAGAAGATTCTCATCTCAACCAGGAGCACATTATCAAAGCAAGTATGCAGAAGGCATGCAGAAGCCCTGAAAGCAGAGTAATCAGGAAGAGAGGAGAAAGCATTGAATGTTGCTTAAAGAGGAACTACAACTAAATGCATTTATTTGATTATTTATTAGTATGTGCTTAAGGACAAAGTTTTCACAAGTTTTCCAGGGAGAGTTTCTCTTAGCAGTCACTAAGGTTTTCATTTCAGAAGCTCATTAAATTCTGAGCACTGAGGCTGCCTACACCCAAGAAAAGAGAAGCAACACACACATCCAGGTCCTGGTAGTGCAGGTAGGTCACATAAATAGAAAATGAGTTATAAAAGCAGAAGGGAGAGGACAGAAGGGGTGACTCCCTGGTTAAAAGCACTTGCTGTGTTCTTGGAGAGGGCTAGTTGAAGTTTCTAGTGCCCACATGAGTGGGTCACATCCACACTTAACTCCAATTGCAGGGGACCCAGTGCTTTTTTGATGCCTCTTCCTTGAACACTACACACACACACAGTGCATGTACATAGAAGCACATGAAACACTCACACAAATAGAATAAACATAATTCGTTCAGGAAATAGATGATGAGTTTATCACAAGGCAGGAGCTTCTCCAGAACAAGATTGAGGAGTAAAATGTCTGGAACTTAACTGCTGATTTGTGCTCTTNAGCATATACCATCATTTTGGTTAGATTCAGAGACACTTAGGTAGAGGTGAAATAATTTACTTTTTTAAGACATGCTAAAAAAATGAGTGCTCATTTGATTGACTTATATACTCCTTCCTTTACATTCCTCTTGATTGATTATCAACTTTTAGTTATCTTCTCTGAACTNCAGACATCAAATTTTTATAAACATTCAGGCAAAATTCTTAGCTGAGTAAAAAATAGTTGAGATCACGATTAATATTTCAAGCAAAAGGTTTCTGTATTTGAATTTTATGATGTGACCTCTTTTCCATAGTCATGTATTATTTAAGTTGTATAATGCCAAGGTTTTATTGTACACATTTTGGCAGTTACTTTTTATTCAGACAACATTAATAAGGCATCCAGTAATTGTGAGATGCTTTACTAGGCACAACTCAGGATATATGATGGGACTTCATCTTCAAAAATTTGACATGAGAATAATAAATATGGAAAGTGTCTATATAGAATGAACTCACAGCTCTAAGTGAAAGAGTCACTGCATTGGTTTTGCCATAGAAAGGATGTCTTCAGTACCAAATGACCACATAGGGATCCTCATTCTGACACTCCTCACCTTGGAGCTGTGTGCATACTTTGTGACTGCCTTATGGCTGAAATGTTCACACCTACAATCTTAAAATTCTAATGATGTGTATGATGCTACAGGCTTACAATTAGAGATGTGGCTCATTGTGCATTTGGCTTATGGCAATTGTTAAAAGACAGTTCTCTGTGATTAGCTCACATCTTTACATGGGTCAACTCCTCTAAGACCTTTGTAACCAAGGTTTGAATAAAGAGATAGTCAAGGGTTGGAAGCTGGCATGTCCCTTTCTGTTGAGACATCTCAGGATTGGAAAAATAAAACCTCCCTCTTCCTTTGTGGAATTTTTTATGGTATAAGATANAAATGTTAGCGGTGCCTTTATTTATCCTTTTCTGGAAATAACAGCTTATATAATAGAGTGGCAACACCCATGAAATCCAATTAGATAGCTGCCCAAATAGGACTGGAACAGTGGCAACATCAATGGACAGGCTAACACAGATGAGGAAGATCTCGTGGGGCATAAACCCTAGACAAAGGACTACTGGCAGCAAGCGAATGCCTGAAAATGGGAAAAAAAATGACCCTCATCAGGGAAAAGGCCCCCAATTGGTTATTTAACACCAAGCAGTCAGCCCCCCAAACCATCTAGATACAAGTAATATCATACAGAGTGAGTATGTTGTATTTATGTATTTAGAAGGATAGGTAAAGAAGAAGTGGCCATAATTTTGAGACAGGGCAAGGCTATATACATGGTAAGTGCTGAAGGGAGGAAAGGGAAGGGAGGAAAGATGTAATTATAATTTCAAGAATTATATGAAGAAAGTGAACAAGCTTGTTTAAGTCATATTCCCAATGTGACACCCAAGTATCACATGGCCTTTGGGTTAAGTAGGAGGCAGACTGTCATGACATCAACTAAAGAAGACCTTGAACTGTCTCAAAAAGGAATAAAAAATTTCTAATTAAAGCAAGTTATAAATTCAAATGCGAGCTGCTCATCTTCTAGGTAGACCAATTGTGACACAGAGAGAAGACAATATATACTTAAAAAATGAATAGATAAAAGGACAGAACCCCAGACCCTTTTGGTCCATTGTTATCTTGGATGGACCACTGGCTTCTCTGTGAATGTAGTTGGCTTCACCTTAATAAGTCTTGCTTGCTGCATCTTTCTTTGTGTCTCCTTGAATTTTTCATGGGGATCAAGAACTGAGAGACTCCCATAAAATTTTGTCTCAGATGGTTCACATTCAGGCACTGTGGCTGTCTATCACGATTTAAGCCATCTCTTTATCTACTGCAGTACTACTACACAGTCAGACAAAACAGAGTGAGGAAGCCTGGAGGTCATCACTATCTTTGTTTTAGGTTTTTAAAAGTAAAAGAAGTCATGAAACACTATAAAGTATATTCAAAATGAAAAAAGGTAACAGGATAAGACAACTTTGAGAAGTGCCTGAGGCTGAGTTAAGACTTGAATAGATTTGATTGGTGTGGTGAGCAAAACCATGACAATATGAAACTCTGATGGTTAATCTTGGAACTTAGATCAGCATGGAAACATGGGCATGTCTGTGAGGGAGTTTCCTAGGTTGGATTAATTGAAGTAGGAAGGTCCATCCTAACTGTGAGCAACACCATTCTATGACCTGGGGTCCAGGACTGAGGAAAAGGAGACCCAAGGACCAGCATTTGTCTCTCTCTGCTTCCCAAGTGCAATGCTGTATGATCAGCTCCTGGTACTGCATTTGTAACTTCCTGGACAGGATGTCCTAAGCCCTCACAATTTTACCAAAAGTAGACTTGGAGATGAATGGGTGGANAAAAGTATCTGTGCCAAGCTTGGAGAACTGAATTGGATCCCTGGAATCCAAGAGGAGAGAATCAACGCCTGCAAGTTGTCCTCTGGCTTTTTCAGGCTACCAGGACATCCACCCAAGCACAAACACATACACAAAAGAACAAATACAATCTGACCCTAAGTAAACCTTACCTAAGTTTCTTTTGTTGGGCATTTGACGCAGCAATGTGAAAAGTTATTAATACAGGAAACTCAGGAAAGTATGTGCCATGTACCTCCTGAAACACAGGGTGTGAAGGGAAATGAGGAGGGATGACAACTGGGTGGACTTTACCTGATTCTGGAATCAGTTTTTCCCTCCTAGGTAGCAGACCACTGATTCACTCTAGTGCCTCTTCACATGTTTAGAGTGGATGNGGTCCTGTCATGTGTGAAAGGCACATAGAAAGGCAAGGAATCAAGAAGAAGAATTCAGGTACTGCAAATGGTAATATTCTGCTGGCAGCCTGCCTCTGGACAGCTCATGTAGTGAGAGAAAGTGTGTATGATCTCTCAGGAGGAGCTGGAAACCTCAGGCAGCGGGTAGAGGCCACCCCACACCACTTCAGCCTCAAACAGACAAGTCTCCCAGTTCCCAAATACCCAAGTCCCCACTCCTAANCGCACTGTTGAGAATGGAGGCATTTTGGCTGCTAAACAGCAATATGCCAATGGCATTGTAAAACCTCAATAAAATGTTTATTGGGCACATAATGAAATCTAATTATGCTTAAGCAAAACATTAACTATGTACTTAAGAAACCAAAAGACCTTCAAATAAACTTAGACCTTGGTCAAACTCGGTAAAATATATTGTTTTCTTTGGCAAGCCAAAAATCTGATAAATGGTACTTGTTTTTTTTGTTTTGGTTTGGTTTTGGTATTTACAAAAACATGTATAAAATGTGTCCTTAAACACATAAGAATGCAAGAAAGTAGATGTGAATTGAGTTTACCTTAACAACANTGTGTGTTCTTAAAGTACATATGTCCTGAACAAACAGCTTAAGTATCTTCAAATGATTGATTAAAACAAACCATATCTTTGGAAAAAAAATTTTTGTTGATATATTTTATTGATTTTCCTTGGCATATTCCCAAGAAGAAAATATAACAAAGTAAACTGAAGAGAATTTTAAAACACACAGTTTTTCCTTTCCTTGTTTTTGTTTTCATCCTGTTCATCCCACAAAGCTTTTGGGGTCTAGCTAAACCTAGAGACTCAGATAAAATGGCTTCAGTCTTAACTCATCCATGTTATCAAATGTCCAAGTCTTTTGGAAGCATGGAGCTCCTGAGCTCCACAGATGCATAGATACCCATCGAATCTGCTGTCATAATCTGTGCCTGAACGCAAATTCAAATTGTCTTTTTTTAAGGTTTTTGTTCTGTGCCTCAGCACAT
>LZPO01036345.1:0-20738 GCA_001675575.1 Neotoma lepida | reverse complement strand
AAAAAGTTACATAGTCAAAGTAGAAGCCATTTGAAATTAAAAGAATACCTGTTGGCAGATAGTCCTCAGTACATATCTAGCATATTCTCTTAGATTGGCAGTTTCTATAGAAATACTTTTCCCATAGGATTTTGAATTCTGCGAGGTAGCCCAGGCATCTTCAGGATTCCCATCGCGTCTTAAACCCCTCATGTTGAAGTCATCATTCTTTAAAGTGTTGACATTGTTACTGCCAATTTTGGCATCTCCTAAATAACAGAATCACAAAAGCAAAATCACAGAAATTTAGAATATTGCATTAAATATTTAACGGGTAAATTAGGCTTAGGCTAGGTTTCAGGGATCCAAAGATGTGAATGGTATTACTTTTGCATAACCACTTGTCCAGCAACAAAAAGAATGGAACAAGAGATACATGAAGGAAAACAAAACAATTGGACATGGAGAAAAGTAAAACTCAAGACTCATTCCTTCTTTTGGTTTAAAGATTTAATATTCTATTGCTAGCCTTGGAAAGGCCATTATGAACGATATTTAATAGTCAAAACACACTGATTTCACCCAAACTTCAAGTTTATCTGGGTTATAGCCAAGGAAGAAAATGGGTTACTCACCCTTCTACGAGTCCCCTTTCCATTTCTTCTCTTAAAAGACTTATTTTCTATCCATAGGTCAAGAGAAAAGTTTTGCCTTAGCCCACCTTACTATCAACTTCTTGACAAGAGAGATTTATTTCCCTGGGGATGGAAAAGGGCCATCCATCCTAAGGAGGCTCTGGAAAGCAGAGCTCTCTGCACATAGCCTGTGTCTTCCACCTTCCTCTCTAGCATCCAGCTCAGAGAGCTTACCTGACCAATCTCTAATACACTGAGTAAGATGAAGCTAAGGAAAGTTATTTGACTATTAACAAAATTCTGGGAGAAAAACAAAAAATAAAAACATTCAACAGGGTATACTTGGATAAAATAAGAAATTTCTAGCTATAGAAGAAAAAAAATTAAGTGAGATAATTACTCACTTAATTAAATAAAGAGAGATAATTTGGTAGTGAGATTGCCAGACAGCAGCAAAGCCTTTGAACTTTTGTCTGCTTACCTACAGAAATCAAAACAAGCTTTGACAAGACAATTGTCAAACCAGCAGCTGAGTTTAGGGGAGGTCTTTACTATATGTAGGAGGGGAGCAAAAGCAAGACCAGATCAGTGCAAACAGATTAAAAAACAAACAACAACAACAAACACTTTTAACACACAAGGTCAACCCCCAAAAGGTTTTTATTCTGTTGAAAAAACAAACACAAACCATAACTCTTTTCTGGGGAGGAAGGATAACCAAAATGTTATAATTAATATCTACTTTCAAAATTCTTAGAAACAGAGGAGGGGCTGAGGCTGTCATTCAATGGCAGAGTCCTGCCTGTCATGTATGAGACCTTAGGCTCTATCCCCAGCACTGCTGCCGCCACCACCACCACTACCACACGCAGAAAAACCATAGATGGAAAAATAAACAATACATTTCAATTTACCAGCATATTATCATATATCCATCATGTATTTTAAAATGTAAAAACTGATGGCTTTACCCAAGGGACTTTATTTAATTCAACAGCGCTTTTCAAAACTAGCGGAAGTATGGATTCTCTACTCTTGGATGATATAAAAAGCTATGTCGATCTCAAGTTAAACTACTATGAAAATTAGGAACAAAATTCACTATACTAGTCCTATTTTCCTGCCTTAATATATATTTTGGTAGATAGGAATTAGGAGAAAATTGATTAGTACCAAAAAAGTAGATAAAACCTCTCTGCAGGAGCAAAAACAAGAACATTTCTCAGACCCACGTGTACATCTCCATTTCCTTTAGATATTAGGACTCAAGTCGGCATGACTGCTAGAACCTGCTGCAAATTATATAGACAACAAAACAAACTAAATATTTTATGTGAATCTGTCTAAGGCTTCACTGACATTTAACTGTACTGATCATGATTTCTCAGACCAAGAACCTCCCACATTATTTGAATATCTAAAAAAAAAACTGGCAGTCTTACTGGGATTAGCTCAGTTCCACAAACAAAGTCCCACTGTCTAGATGAGACTATCATTGTGTACACCACTGAAACATGGTACTATGCATTCATACTTCCAACTTAAGTTTATTGAAAATCTCTTTTCTATTTTCTCTGATGAGACTTAGAAACAGCCCAGGAGACATCCAGCTCCTGCCTTCATGACTCTGACAATTATTAGTCAGCGAAGTTGACCAGTTCTCCTCCCTTAAGATATCAGAGTAGGGAAATCAGACTGGCTGAAATCAGTAGTGAGCATGAACTACATAGCCCTATAAGATCCTACGCTTGGAAAGGAGGCTGGAACCTTCATGGTAGTACTACCTTTTGTTTTGCTACAAAAGTTTAGACCATTTCAGAGAAGTATGATTGCTTTTAATTTAAATTTTTTTTCACCCAATATATTTTGATTATATTTCCCCCTCCCCCAACACCTCCCAGATCCTCCCCATTTCCATATACATCCAACTTAATATTCTTTCTCTTGATCTCTTTCTCTCTCTCAAAAAACTCCAAAACACATGAAAATAAATACAAAACCATAAGACAAAATAAATAGAGCAAAACAAAACAAAAAATACACAATAAAAAAGCAACATCCACTTTGTGTTGGCCAACCATTCCTGGACATGGTGTCTGTCTTGGAGTATGGTTGATTTATCTAGTAACACTGTATTGGAGAAAACAAAAAAAAATGTGTTTACATACATATTTTCTGACTGATTTTTAATAGGCTTTTATGAAGACTATGCTATTACTCTTTGCCATCCACAAATAACTTCTATCACGCAAGGTAAGACTATATTATTTATATTATTAAGGCTCATGTAAACCGGTATTTGCCCATTCAGTAATTCTGTTTAAATCAAAGTGAACTACTTTAGAACATGAAGTGGCCACTATTGCTTGGTTAAGGCAAAATGAGGTACCAAAGTTAAAAGTAGACAACATTTGAGATCCCCTAATCATTCAAGTCCTTTATGACTTACACACTAAAAATATCCTGAGGTGTTCCATTGCCCATGAATACAAGGCAGTACTATTACTCCAGCAAAATATGCACAAATAAGAATCTAAAGGCTTCTTGGGCATCATTAATTAGATCTAAAGCCTGTGCACTTCCTACTGACCACGAGCAACACAAGCATCATTGTGGTTCCCCCTGCTTCATGCAAAGTACACAGTAGGATAAGAACTTGTTCAGATTCACAAAAGCAGCAGAAACACTAGAGTAAAACCCAGGTTTTCTAATGCTCTGCACCTGGAATATAATCTGTCTGAAATTTAAACCTTTCACTAAAAATACTGTTATTCCTGCCTATAATGAAGAATGATTTCTGTCAGTAAATGAAGGTAAAAAAATCCTGTGGGTCTGAGGCCCTGATTTACATCAGAATGAAGTATCATGCAATTAAAACCAAACACAAAGTACTTATATTTCAGTTCTCCCAGGGTCACCTTAGCTAAGGGACAGAATCCTTGAAGTTCCCATTACTTAGACTTAGGCAATGCCAACCATTTTTTTTTCCAGAACAAACAAACAAAAAAACAAAAAAACAAAAAAAAACAAAAATCCTAGGTTTCCAATGACATTACGTAGATTTCACTGTGAATATAAATTATTTTGCCTCCACTTCTGGTGATTAACCCAGAGGCTGAAGGCCAGGATAGTCTTACCAAGCATCATAATTGCCTTTAAGACAGCAAAAACGGCTCCCACTTCTATGCTGTTGTGAGCTGCAGCTAAGAGGTGTCTATCACAAGATGATCTTATTCCAGGGAAAGGTTTGCCTATGAAAACAACAACAAACCCTTAATGGCCTCTTCACCATCATTAACCATCTTCTGTAGCCATCACAGTCAGTAGGGTCTTTCATTGTTAGCTTGTGGGCACTTAGGTGACTTTAGTTGGCTTTAACTGATGTTCCATAGAATCACTAAGAAACACTGCCAGGATTCTTACTTAACCTTTTCTCTTTAATTATTATTGAAACAATGTTTCTGCTTCTCAGAGAGATGTAGGAAAAAGATTAAGAGGATTCCCACACAGATGCAGCCATCTCTATATGGAAATGATTTAGACTTCACTAATACCCCCATCGCCTTAGGAAAAAGTAAATAAATGAGTTGTCATCCCCCTAAACTGAGATGGCATGCCCAGAATCAACACAGTAAATGGAAGAGGATGAGACTTCCCACCAGCATGGCATTTCCTCAGAGCCCAGGCATTTTTATTGTTTATTAATTCCTCATTTTTATTTCCCAATATATCCTCATCTTACATAATGAAAGGTGCTGACAGACCTTTCAGTGGCATTATCTCAGTGCTCCGTCATCTGCAGATCAAGCCCATGAAAATCAGGGAGGAAATTATAACCCAGACAGCTCTCTTGGTCACAGCAGAACCGTGAGTTCCAAATAAACACAAATGCAGAGCTTTCTCTGAGGTCAGCTCACCTGTTGCTTGAGGGTAAAAGCATGCCTGGGGAGCTCGGAAGAGGTGAAGCAGGAGGCGGCACGTCATTCTCGCCCCGGGCTCTGCATCCGCGTCTCCACAAGCTGGAAAGACGGGGAGATTAAAAGCAAGCCTTCTCACATACTTCACAACAAGCTTTTCAGGATTTTACTGCTGAAATTTCAGTAATACGGCAAATAAATTCTCCTTTTAGTAAGGTCATTCATTATACCTTTCCAAGGAACCTTCATGCTGCCTTGAACCAAGTATAAAGCAATAGCAGATTCCTGTTCCAGAGTTCACTATTACTCTGCATAAAACAGCTACTAGAGTTATACTATCCCCACCAGGTACCATGCCACCCAGACCCATAAAATGGTCCTTTCCCTATGCTTAAATGGTCACACATGACTACCAACCAGCAAGCAATAACAAATGCAGCTCCGGGACAGCTTACCTGCTGCTAGGAGAGAGGGGAGAGCGACATGTTGCACGACGTCCTCCAGGGAGAAACACTGTCGTGCTATCAGGATAGCAATGAAAGTAGCTAATGAATCATGGAATGAAAGGTCACTCACCTTTAAGAAAAACATTGACAGGTTTTAATACCCAACACCCTTTAATACGGTATCAGAGACCACTATCTAAGAGAATACAGGCAACACAGTAAGATGGCAAATCTCAGTAAGAACCAACACAGGGAAATGACTTCCATTACTGTCTCTCGGGCCTATTTCTATGATAATAAGACAAACGAAGTTTACTCATAACCCAATGTTCTAGGCGGATGTTGACCTTTATCTCATTTGCATGCAACTGAGAAAATACAGCACAAGGGCAAAATCAAGAAGCTACTAAAAGATATGTCATAATTGGTAGTTGCCAATGGAATACAGTATGTCATTTGTGGGTCAGGCAGGAAGCAGGAGATTCCCCTATGGGAAAACATGACCCACTAATAATTGAACATTCTTTCCTGTTACAACTAATGCATTTTTTTAATGTGCGAGAATTCATTTAAAAACAACTCTGAAAGTTTTCAATTGGATGTCAAATTTAAAGAGAAAGATAAGAGAAAGGGGAGAACAATTAATTCTGCCACAGTGAAATCTCTACACTCCAGACTTCACAAGGCATTGGAAAATAATACTAAGGGAACAACTACCACAATGGCAAGCTTCCAAGTGATTGGTACTAGGTGCAGCAAGTCACAAAAATAGATTTAAGAAAAAACTTAGGTCTTTGTTGGTGTGGAAAAGCAGTCTGTCACAATGTATTTTGTATAAATAATATCTTAGTCCATAGAATAAAGATAAGGAGGCAGGACTGTCCATTCCATCCCCAAACACCAGATACTGGAAATGAACCTAAGCTTCACAACTGTCAAATTTCTTTAATAACATATACAAATCTCTGACAAAGATCCCTAATGGTAAAAGCGAAAGTGGATAAAGAATTCAGATAAATGTTTAAGACATATATATCATGGGTGCAACATGGAACTCCAGGAAGATGTGTACACGATTTGGACAATCTCTCCATCACTGTATACTCTGAGAAACAATGAATATCCTCTGAGTCTACACATGGCAAAATAAAAATATCCATATTCTTAACTATATACTGGTTCTCTTCATGTATGAAATGCTTTATGTCCTGTTCTGAGGAATCCAAGCTGGAAAAGAAGGAAACAGCTCTGAGACTATTCACATATAAAACCTTAGCTGCTAGAACGTGTTGGAATTCCTTCTATTTATTTTGATTTTTTAATTTATTTAACTCATGGTCATGACACTATGGGTTTATCACTTTTGGAAACAGGAAAACATTTTGCTATATTACAGTTTAATCAATTAAACAGTAAAAGAGATTAGCTAAATTTAAAATTTTGTTTTTTAAATAAAGAAAACTTACATCTACAGTGCAGAGTACATCATTAAATCCCCACACATGATTTGAAGAACAACAAAGAGCCTTCAGAACCCCCAGCCACTCGGAACTAAGAACTGTGCAGCAAGCAGTTAACTCAGAAGAGAAATTGGCTATGTCATTTATCCTAGAAAAGAGAAAGAAGAGAGCAGAAAGTGATTTGGTACAACCAAGGAATGATTCCATGTGACTTCTTTGAATACATGCTTCATGATCATTAAGCATCACTTAGATTTAAGGATATAATTAATACCATTTGTCAAGTAACATTTGATTAGTACAGTGAATTAGCATATGTAGGTTATATGAATAAATCTGATCTATACTTTTACATTTTTATAGGAATCAAGAATTAAGGACACAGGGCTGGGGATATATTGTGTGCAAGATCCTGGGTTCAATCCCTAGTACCACCAGGATAAATAGTTAAAGATATTATGTAATATAAATAGGCCCAAGCATAGTTTGTATCAAAATATAGTATTCTTTTCAAAATTGTATATGGTTTCCAAAATGAATCACAACTAAAATGTATCCCTTGCCCCCAAAAATCACTGTTACTTGGGTTAAGGAAATTAATTAAGATATAGCAGGGGTAGAATCAGCAATAAAAGAAAAGCAAATGTGAGCTCAGGTACCCACTAAAGAAACACCAAATTAATTCCTCTTTGATTACTGATGCATTCAGGGCAAAGAAACTCACCGGCCGGCATCCTGGTGTCCCATGCACACATTCATGAGTGTGTTGCAGACAAAGCTGTACCGATTGGCAGCATTGTCACTGAGGATCTTGCCCAGCATTGAGTAGTTGATGCTTCTTGCTGAGGGATTCTCAATAAAATCCATCATAAAGTCTGGATCCCAGCGTAAGTTGGAATTTGCAGGCATTACGTTATTATATATGGTCTGCTTTACTTTTGAACAGGCACTACTAAGATTAGAAAAAACTAGTTACAAAAGGGGAAAAAATGAACAAAGCAACCAAGAAAATCACTTCACTTAAGGACATGTTGAGTGGCAACAACTCTAAGACTTTCCTAGACAATCCACATCCTACTATTATTAATTTCAAATTCTTTGTAAACCAGCACAGGGTACAATAACTAGGATACAGTAATTGCTCAATGAAGAGGTTTTTAATTTGTATGTGGAAACAAAATAAAGTATTTAGTTACTAAGATGAATTATTTTCTAAATCTCTTCTACATGTATATGCTCTAAAAATATCAGTGTTATTTACTAAGCCATCTAACAACTGTCTCTCTCTTAAAAATAAAAATGGATCCAACTGCACACCAGGAAAAATTTAGTGTTTTAATACTAACTGTAAACCTCAGACCCTATTCTTTTGGGTATAGTATGCCAGTGCCAGCACCTGTCAAAGCTACTGTGGGCACTGGGTCACAGCTGTGTCAAGTAGAGTTGAACCTCCTGCATTCACAGAGCTCACACTCTCCATGTAGATAATATAGTCTATAGTATGAAGAAACTGTTACAGCAAAAAATGTAGGATATGTTTCTCAGCAACAGGAAAAAAACATAAGATAGCTGGGCATAGCATTATACACCTATAATCCCAGCACTTGGAAATGAAGAGGACTTTAAGTTCCAGGCCCGTTGGGGCTGTAACCTGTACTTCTAATCTTTTTGTGAAATAAGTAAACACGTTTTAAGAGCCTGCTCTATCAACTGAGAATTTACGGTGGGTTACATCTGAATAGATATTGAATACTAGAAATAAAAGAGAATTAGAATGTATTCTCCATCATTTCTCTGTAGACAATAGATGATGTAATCCCAGTTTTCATATGGAAACATTCCATATGAGCTCAGCTATTCATATCCTCTTGCTATGAACTGGAAATCCGTAAGCAGCATCCCTTTCCTACTCAAGAGCTCTGCTACGTAGCAGCGATCTGGCAGATGAAACTTGTTATTAGGGTAACACATAGATCTACCAAATCCTAGAAGCCCAGACAACTCTGCTTTTCCTTCTCAATTTTTAGAGCCACCCCACTTTGCCCTCAAATCCTGACTTCTCTGGAGTGCCTCTCTGGCTGGACATCCGAACTTCTCTAAACTGTGTACCTTTCCTTTCTAGACTTCTTATCTCCTTTATCACACTCTCCAAGAGGTGCTTCTATGTGTTAACAGTATGCTGGCTACCATTAAGATTATCTCTCATTCTTCCCACTCTCTGCCGCCTACACACAGGGAATGAAGCCAAAAATTCAGACATGTTCCTTCTGCAACTGCATGTCTCAGAAGAACCTGATAGGGTAATGAAAGCAATGATTGCCTTGAGGTCAGAAAACTTGTTCTAAGTCCAGGCTTCATCATATGTCAAAAATGATCAGGAACAATATTTGTGGGTAAGGAAACTCACTGCTACTTCCTGGGGTTCTGACACTTCAAAACCTTAATGGAAAAACCAGCACAGTGCCTGGCACACAGGAGCTCGAGCAGCAGTAGAAATGGTTAGTGTTATGCTTCCCCCAAATCTCTTCCCTACACAACTTTATGGTGTTTTAGACAAAATTATTAAAATTTTTATTACTACTATATTAACAGAAATCTCCCTTCACATTAATCTTCTTTTTAAATGTTTTTCCTAACCCCTAAACAGAGCTCTGACTACACAATATCCCAAGAAAGCTGCCTTCTTTTCCTGTTTGTTTTTTAGGACAGTGCATACATTATCTATGATGCCTACCCTGCTCATGTTAAGAGCACCCCAGCCCACTGCTAGACTCCTAAGTATAAATCCAGAGCAGTAGGGGCTGGCCACCCTTAAAACCAAGGTTGTTGCAAAAAGTCCATCTTCAATAAGAATATTCTTTGAGAATATAAACTGAAAATTCAAAATGCAGTAATGGAAGATAATGAAGTACTTTTATTGTTAGATCTTAGATCATTCTCACGAAAAGTTTCCTGAGACTCAGTCAAGTATTTTTACAAAGGTTACAAAATGGTAACATTTTCCAGTTTTCTTTATTAACACTACTAATCTTCTGTTCAACAGCAGTGCAAATGTGCAATGGTAATATAGACAAACTGTTTTTGTGTCAAAATACAGTAATGCCTACTAAGAATTTATGCAATCTTCAAATTTTTGGGATATAAGAGAGAAGAATATAAGTTCTCGGGAGATTTGCATCCCAGAGATAATACATAATGTCTGGGGGAGGAGCAACCGCTACTGAGGTTTCCAGAATGAGGGACTGAGAATGGGTTGTCATTTAAAACTAGGCTGTTGGAGAGCAAGACCGCAGATGGTGTGTAACGGTGCACATGCACCAAACTGGGCCAAGCACCACAAGCAAGAAAAGAGCAGCAGCAAGTAGAAAGTGCTCTGGGTGTGAGGACCAGGAGGGAGGTTTCTGGGAAACAGAAGAGAACGTACTGAAGGAAAGGGTAAAGGCAGGGAAGCTCGTGAGGAGGACTCTGCAAGTTGGTCCAAGGAAGAGAAGCCTGTGATGGAAGTGATGGAGGTACTGAGGAGAGGTCAAATGCAATACATATATGGAAGACAGAGCTCATGGTATTTATGAGCGAAGTGAACATAGGGCAAGGAAGATCAGAGAAAACCACTGACATGTCTTCCATATTCCTTCTGGATTCCCAACACCCACCGCCACATTATTACCTTGTCCTACAATTAATAATCTAAAATATCTCAACAGGCACTTAATATCTTGTGGCGATAATTTATCTATGTCCCCCAATAAAATTTATCTGAGGGTCTGAGGACGAAGGTCAGCCACTAGTAGTAAACACAAAAGTCATGCAATATTAGCACACCTTAATCCTATCACCTAGCAGGCAGGGTGTGTCTGGATCTCTGAGTTCACAGTTACACTAGGGAACAGAACCAAGTGTGGTAACACACACCTTTAATTCCAGCATCAACCATAGAGTTCTATACAGACAGACAGTACAGTACAGACAGACAGGAAGTGACAGAGCTGAGCAAGAGGAGGAAGTGATGTAGCTAGGCTGAAAAAGCCAATGGGAGAACAGAACAGAAGGGAATATACATATGGAGATATAGGAAGTGACACACACTCTTTTGGAAGCAGCGGCATTGGTGAGGTGAGGCTGGTAACTGTTCCTAATTCCTCTGATCTCAGATTTTCACCCTATTTCTGTCTCCATGTTTTATTTCACAAGACCATTTAGAATTTCATTTACAACATTTAGCACCTTTGCTGCCTATGGAAGGAACAAGGCTAAGCAACGGATGAAAGGAATTGGGGATCCTACTTAAACAGACAATCAGAAAGTAGGGACACAAATGAAGAAGCAAGCATGGAAAGACCTCTGAAAGAATGTTCCATGTGAGGTCAAAGCAAAGGGAAGATACAAATGTTTCTACTCAAGAAACTGTAACCACAATAATGACACAAACAGCAATGTGTTCTAGGAGGAAGCTCTAACTACTACAAAAATTAATTCACTATGAAAGCTGAATCAGAGTTCTGAGAGGATAAAAGGATAAAGTTTATAAAGCTAAAACCTTTTTGGACTCATTTAAAAAATGTTCCTAAAGCAACACACTTAATTGATAGGAGTAACATTCTTGGCAGGATAATGGTTGCAGTCTAAAGGCAGAATGAGCAGCAGGCCAACTGCAGATTTAACAGCATCATCTCATAATCCACACAGGCACATCTCTGTCATGTCCCAAACATCAATATTTACCAACTGTAACTGAGTTGAGTAAAATAGGTAAGGCAAACAATTGCTTTTAATTCATGTTGATTAGGTGATATTTAGATAAGTGCTGCCCTTTCATTAGAAGCTCATCCACAGCTGAAGAAGTGACTTGCTAAAGAGTAAACTAATTTTAAATAGAGAAAATAAATTTTAAAACATGGCAGGGGAGTGGTAGGTTAAGGGTATGGAGCCTTAATCAATCCCTAGGAAGTGAGAAGACTTAGCTACTCTATGATGCACCAAGAATACTAAAGTCAAAAGTAGCCCGGGAAGTCTGCTAAGGGGAGACGTGAAAGGAAGGAGGATAGGACAGAAAAGCATTGTCTTAATGAGCCTCCTGGGAGACACTCCTCTCTCCCAACCCCACCCCAGACAGGGTTTCTTTATGTAGCCCTGGCTGTCCTGGAACTCACTATGTAGACCAGGCTGGACTCTAACTCACAGAGGTCCACTTTCCTCTGCCTCCCGAGTGCTGGGATTAAAGGTGTGCACCACCACTGCCTGACTTGTTGGTCAGACTTTTACAATTTAAATCATATTTTAAATTAAAATAGAAGCATATACCAAAATTTTAGCATGACTTCAATATGACTTATCTAAAACTTCTGAAAGAATGTGAAATCTTAAATAAGAGATCTTTTCATGGGTGATGGTAGTTTGTCACCTAAAAAAATTCCTGTAACCACATACTTACACTTATTGTCACTAGGTATTTTAGTATTCTGTTTAAATGAGTTGAGAAGATCAAATACTTTAGATGAACTTTCATTAGTACATAGGATGTAAACAGCAATGGGATCATTAACAAAACACAGACGTGGTCATGTCTGTGTTTTGTTACTTTTCTCCTGCTCACCTGAAAAGGTCTCCAAATTTACTTCTGAGGTGGCTGCATGACACATAGAGGTCATAGAGGTAGGCCAGGATACATCTTTCAGGAGAAGAGCATTCTGAGGGGTTGACAACATGCTTCACCACGCCACACAACCTGAGGACAGAGACACAGGGATAAAAAGGACACATGTCTTGATAGTATGTGAGTAACTGATGAATTCTTTAAAGTGAGAGGGTGTCTACCTAGTACTTGGAAATACGTATCAGATATCAGAAAAAAAACCTGGTTGTTCATAAAAATATGAAGTTATTAAACATCAATTTTTGTTATGGTGAATACTAGACAGGTTAAAAAAAAACCCTCAGAAACGTCACTGCCAGTAAGAAACAGAAGTAATAAAAGGATGTCCCCAGCACTTTAATGCACATTGGGACTTAAGCTGCTGTGACTAGAACATACAAGGAGAGGGTAGGCAGAAAAGTTCAAGGCAATACAAGTTCACTAGTTTGGAAAGAAACAATTCTTCAATGCAGGAAATCTGCTGAACTTGATGAATTCATAGTTTGGAATCCCATTTCTCTTGCTTATCCTAACTGCAAGCAAATTTATCCTGGTTTATCTTATGTAAGAAATGAAAGTCCATTCTCTTTAGAGGCATCTTTTATAATCATGCCTTTCTTTCCAAAGTATCAATACCACAGCCATTTTCCTCCATTAAAACCATGGACTCCTCTGTTTATACAACATGGATGTCAGGATGGCATCGAAAGGACCACCTGAGATCCGTCCATACATGTCTGACTCCACCACCACCAAGTATCTGACATAGGTCTCTGCATAACATGTCACTAATAGTGTCACAGATGACCCAAACCCTGAAAAGGGTTTAATAATCTTCCAACTCACCACCCTCACTGTGCAAAGAGGGCTATCAGGTGAAGTGACTTGAGCAGAGAAAGGAAGGAGAGATTAGGTTCCCCTGTGCATAGTGGACCACTCTGCACCATTCAGAATACAAACTAGGAACATCAGGAGGTAGTCTGCAATATACAGGCTTGTTAGGGACAGGAATTCTTCAGCATGAGAGATGGATGCCAGAATGAAGGAAAGGCAATGCCAGTGTGAAGGAATGTCACCAGACGGGGCCACTTCGTGATTATAAAAGACGGCAACAGGTGCAAGGATCACACAGTTTAAGACAGAAGCAAAGATTCAGTCTGTTGATTATACAGAAGCCAACAAATCCCAACATGACATGGAAAGTAAAGAATTATCCTGTGACTAAAATAAACAAATATAACTGATAGTTTTATTCATCTTATAGTAGGGTTTTCGCTGGCCAGAAATGAAAACTGTGATCTGATGTTCTAAGTCATATTAACGGGAGGGATTATTATTTTAGCAAAAAGAATGCTCTACTGTGTGCCATCATTAGAGTCAGCTGTCAACCTGACACAACCCTGAATCACTTGGGAATGACCTGGGGGACACTGACTTAATTTCTAATTTACATAGGAGGGTCCAATTTACTGAAGCCTGTGCCATATCTAGGCAGATGGTCCTGGAATGTATAGGAAAACTAGCTGGGCAAGCCAAAGAAAACAGGCCAGTAAGCAGTGCAGTTCCTGGACCCAGATTCCTTCCTTGAGCTCCTGTCTTGGTTTGCCTCAATGATGTGGCTATAACCTATAACTGAAATAAATCGTTTCCCCGAGTTGATTTTAGTCATGGTGTACACCACAGCAACAAAAAGCAAATTAGGGCATTGTTCATAAGGTAAAAATATAACAAAGTTAAGCCAAATATGATTTTTATGATTATTTAATAAGATATTTTAAATGTCAAAATAAATGACATTAAAACAATTTTAAACTAGCAATATAAGAACAATCAAACAAAATACTTTCTCCAACTCAGTATGAGTTCATGACCAATGAAAGAGTTATTGAATGAATTACTATTTAAAAATTGAGTATATGAATGGTTTTAAAAGAAGGGTCTTGATAAAACAGTAATGAATCAACTTCCAGTTAAGAATGCTTGTGAAAATTTTCAAGATTTATTAGTCATGTGCTATTGAGCACATCACTTCCAAACTCTGCACCTGTTAAATGACAGAAAAGCACAGCCTTATACACACACATAGTTCCTCACACTTTAAGGTTTTTGAGATTTTAAATGTTCTACTTCTTAAACCAGACATACTATTAACACACACAAACCTTTTTTGGTTTTCTAAGAAAAGCCTCTGTAAAAATGTTGGCACTCAAGAAATACTGTTTATAAATTAAATGCATGTGTTAGTTTATAGAGAAAAAAACAAAAGACAAATGAAGAAATGGGAGAAAAAACAAACAGGTTGCCTTCTAAAAGGGTCTGGAAGAACAGGTGGGGAGTAGGCAACAAGAAGTGTGCAGAGGTCATCAAGAGCTCCTCACATTTCTTTGGTCTTTTAAATTCAGTCTTGCAGATACACTAGGCAATTCCTCATTCCAACTTCACAAGTAATAGCAGAATGACCCCTTGTCTATTAGAGACAAGCAGACAGCTTTCATTAATTAGAAAGATGATGACTGAGTTTCTGCTGTGCACATATGTTGCAAAGCTTATTTAGTGTCTGATTCTTCAAACATAAACGGAAAACAGAGGCACAGTTGCTGTGTTCACTGTTCTCAGTAAGCCATGCCGTTGTGCAGCATAGAGAAGAAGGCTGTGACTGGCAAGGAGATGGAGAGGAGAGTAGTAAGTAAACAACGAGGCAATCACACACACTTATACCTCCTTCTCTAGGAAATAGTTTTGGTAAAACATTTTTAGGTGTGTTTTCATTGAATATTTAATAAGACATTTAAATTGTCAAAATAAATGGGATCCAAGTTGTTTAACTTGGGGATTTTGTGGGATTCCTAACATTGGAAGTGGGGGGTATCTCTGACTCTTTTGCCTGCTCATGGGACCCCTTTTCTCATTGTGGGATGCCTCATCCAGCCTTAAAATGAGGGTTTTTATCTGGTCTGAATGTATCCTGTTATGCCATGTTCAGATGATTATCACTGGGAGGCCTGCTCTTTTCTGAAAGGAAATGGAGGAGCAGTAGATCTGGGGGAGAGGGGAGGTAGGGGGCGACTAGGACAAGGGGAGGGAAGGAAGGCTGAGGTCAGGATGTATTGTATGAAAGAATAAAGAAAAGAAAAGCACTACTTCAAACCAACAGTCTAAAACCAAAAATATTTCTTGTAACTCAGCACAAATTTTTTTCTCTCAAAATCACTGCATTTTACTATGAATTCTACCTTTTAGGATGAGAAAAAAAATGCCACTTATATACCCACCCTTCAAACACCTGGGCTGTCTGATCAGGATTTAGGATCAGGCAACTATGATACCGCCTGAGAACAGCCACGATGCAGACACACAGTCCTGTAGTGTAACTTCCTGCCAGGCTAGAAGACTTGAGGAGCAGCTCTGCTTCTACTACACTCAGTTCATTCAGTAACTGCAACAGGAAGAGCAAGTGAAAAAAGCGCAGGTCACAAAACAACAGGAAATCCCTTCAATGAACCATTAATGTACTCATTCTGTACACTGCTTCAGACAACACACTGGCTTTTGCCACCTTTTACTTTAAAGCCCTTTCTAATTTAAACAAATGTTCTTCTGTCTAGACACTAGTTTGTATACAACCAGGATGTAAATAGTGTTGAAATGGGTTATCAAAACTTTCTGATAGCCCAAAATCCTGGACTGGGTCATTTTAAAGAACAAACCGATTCTTTTTCTTTTTCCTTTTTCTGTTTTAGTTTGTTTGTTTTTGTTCTTCTTTTCTCTTTCTTTTGAATGCAATGCAAGAATTAACTACTTTCTTATTTATAAAGCTAGGAGCTATTATACAATAAAAAAGCAAGCCTACTGTTTATTCATTAGCACAAGGAATAAGTAAACTAAAAAGTATATAACTACAGTGGGACAAATGAAATTATAAGGACTATTTTAGAAGTCATTTTGCTTTTCACCAATAAGTTCGACTACAGAGAAAATAGTATTTCATCATTCCCCAGGGAAAATAATAAGGCCTTGAAAACAAAACAACAAAAAAAAACCTTTCAGTCAATATTGTTCTAAATGGCAGGTATGTTACTAGCACCAATTATGACCTAACAGGAAAACTGTTAACTCAGAATGTCTCAAACACTTCAAAATACACTAGCTGCTGACAATAGTTTTCAAACAATGAAAGTGGTGCATGTTCAAAGACATGATATGGTTCCAATATAAAGAGAGTTGGGGTAGAGAAGTGATTAGGAAAGGTTAATCAATGGATACTAAGTTCAATTAGATAGGAGAAAGGAACTCTTATGTGTTGGAACACGGCAGGATGATTACAGGTAACAGCATGCGCTGTACGTAGCAAAATTAAGGGAAAAGAACTCTTGACAGTTTCTACCATCAAGAAATGATGTTTGAGGACACAAGTATATTTAACTTGATATAAAGAATATAAATAACACATACCTGCTTTAAAAAAGTACTACATGGTACCCCAGAAACCCTACAATTTTTCTTTATAATTTTATGCAAGTTAGAAAATAAATTTAAGGGTCTTAACAGATGACTCAGTGGTTAAGAGCACTGTCTGCTCTTTCAGAGGACCCAGGTTCAGTACCCAACACCCACATGGTGTCTCACAAGCATCTGTAACTCCACTTCCAAGAGAACCAATGACCTCTTTGGAACTCCACAGGCACCAGGCACACACATTGTGCACATATGCATGCAGGCAAGACACTCATACACATAAAATAAATCTAAAAAACAATAAATAAATTTAAGCCAGGTCACAAGCTTGTAGCCTCATGCACTAAGATGCTGAGTAGGGAGGTCACTTCAGATGGAGGTTTCAGACTAGCTGAACAATAGGGTGACATCCTGAGTTTTAAATCAACAAATAGAAAATTTAAAGAAACAAGATAAGCTCTTTAATGTTTGGTAGGCTTGCTTTCCTAGCTATGAGAAAAACATAGTCTCTTTGACACCTGTATTGCAAAGTCAATGAGTCCATTGATGTTCAGCGCTGGCTCCATGAGATCAAAGATGAGTTGAATGTGGTGAGCCAAAGGGAGGTGATAGGATGTTCCAGACGCAAAGCTTGTGATTTGCTCCAGCACATTGTTAGAGATCTGCTCAGACAAAAGCAAAAGAAATCACAAACCAACAGTCTGAGTGATGCTTCAGTTAGATAAGTTACTTTGATTTTTAAAGTAACACATATGAATTCAGGGGATTCTACCTAGAAATTAGGATGTGTTAACACAGAAGTCAAAACATATACAAATCAGCATTCTTATCATAATTTGAAAAAAGTAAGACAAATTACAGTATAATCTATATACTGCTGACTCCAAAGGGGAAATACCCAAAAGTGTTAATCACCAGACACTGAGATGTGTTAACTGAAGAACAATGAATTTCTTCTCAATTTCACAGTATTTTACTTAAATTGTTAATAGGTTTCTCCTATGCCAATAGTGATATTGAGTCAGTATGTCATAAAATAAGTACATTAGGAATAATTTTTTTATATTGCTGATTATTATAAAGCAAAAATACTTACATAATAAAAACACATGTTGAAGGAGGCAACCTGACACTTAAAAATGAAGCCTGAGATGCTTCCAAGTCTATAAGGTGCATTTATTAAGGCTCAAAGTACACTGCTCGAGATTTTTAAGGAAGTAGAAATATTCAAAACGTGTGACAAAACAGCCTTGAATGGCTACCTGAGATGTCACTTGATGCTGATCAAAGTATGAGAGGAGCTGGAGTTTCGTGAACACAGTTTCTGGGGTTGGAAAAACTTCCTGCTTGTTCTTCCTGGCTTTCTGGCCTTCATCTCCAACTAAATAAAAATAATATGTGTTACTTTCCATTTAAATCAAGCTTTTCATGTTTTTAAAGATTTTTTTGATGTGTGTATGTGTGTGCATGGTCACATGTTATTACATATGTGTATGGAGGCCAGAGGCAAATATCTGGTGTCATCCCTCAAGTGATATCACCATCTTATTTTATTTAGGGACAGGGCATCTTACTGTCTGAAACTCACCAAGTAGGCTAGACTGGCTGGCTAAAGAGCAGAAGAGGTCTGCCTATATCCAGTCAGCCCCCATTCCCCCCCCACCCCACCCCCTGTCTCCGTCCAGCAATGGGATTAAGAGCATGCTCCATTACGCCCAGCTATTGTTATGTGTGTCACAGCATGTTGCTGAGTCACCTCCCAGGTCCCCAGCTTTTTATGGTACATTTTTCTGAAGTATAGCATATATAGAAGAAAGCATATATACTCTGCATTTTCACAAAACAGAATGAGATCCAAATCATGAAATAATACCTCAGAAGCCTACCTATTCCTCTCTAAATCACCTCGCCTTCCCCCAGGGGACAAAAATTTGGACATCTTCCATCTTGGGTGGGTGGAAACTTCCACTCAACATTATGTTTTAAAATTGGTTCATTGTGGAGGTAATTTTAATTTGTTCTAAAATTTAATAATTCTCACATACATTATTCTAATATGACATTATTTATCAGTTCTAGTGAATAATGACTAGATTCTGGCTGTCATAAAGTATCAATATGAACATTAAGTGACTTTTAAAATACAATAGCAACAATAAATGACCATGGGGGGAGCACCAAGGCCCACTATGATTAAACAGGCCATATTTTAGGCTTTAAAAATATGTATTACATATTTATTATGTGTTCATATGCAGTCACCATGAAACATGTGGAGAGATCACTGTCTTTTTCAGAAATTAAATTCAGGTCACGACGCTTGGTGGCAAGTCCCTTTGTTCACTGAGCTACTTTAATGGCTTTCAGACTCACCTCGGTTATTTTTCTAAACCAACTAAATATATATGCATATCTATTAATAAATAAATTTACACAGTTTTCCTTATTTGGGGGAACTCTTATTTTCTTCACACCTAAAAACAAAATGCAAAATTACAATGAAGTATCTAGAAACAGGATTGCATTTATGTATTTATAAAGACAAATTTGACAACAAAGCGTAATGGTTGGGCTCCAGGATTCTGTCTACTAGCGCTGTGAGTTAATGGGTCAGCAGCAACTCAGAAGGAGCTCTATGACTCAGTCTCATGTGGGAAAATTAGTTCAGACAACACATGTGTTTTATTTCTCTAATGGAGGCATGAGAAGTCAGCAATATTCCATGCTACTCCACAATACTTTCCTACTGGCAAGTGTAATGCCTTAGAAAATTACAAGGAAAGCAGACTTCACTTTGGGCAGTAAGTCATATACAGAAACAAACCAAGTTGTCATGTTTCAATTTGATACAATAGCTAGTGATACCAGAATAAATAAATTAGTAAGATGTGCTGGCATCAGGCAGCGGAGACAGCTCAGTTAGTGAACTGCTTGCCCTGCAAGCATGAGGCTGAGTGCAGATCCCAGAACCCAGAGTTAAAAACCAATGCTAGGGGTGGTGACACCTGCCTGTAATCACAGCACTGGGAGGCAGAGATAGGACAGCTGGTATAGACTAGTTAAGTTATAAGCCAGTAAAAGACCAAGTCTCCAAACAAACACACAGTGGAGGGCTCTGGAAGAGTGACACTTGAAGTTGTTTTCTGACCTTCACATGCACACATGCACATACATAAAAGTAGTGCTGGTAAAACACGTTAAAATTCCACTTCTGTCAAATGAGACCAAATCTAATACAAATAAGAACTAGCAAATTAAAACTTCCTTCTCTTAGAATATCTATTCTCAGAAGCACAAGTTAAACATGAGATGAGGCCTTCTTTACAGCCGTTCTTATATGTGTCATAAGTTAATTTGACATATCCAAGTTTTGATTTAGTTTTCAATTCCCTAGTATCAATCAAAACTGAAAAGGTTGTACCTACTGTCTTGTAGGTGCTAAAATCATGAAGTTAATGCATTAACTCAGTCTTCTGAAGACCAAAACAAACACAAAAGACTTGAGGAAGTAAGCCTTGCTACAACTTGTAAAGTGCATTTTTCTTTGCTCATTTGTGCAAAAAGATTCCATTGCTGACACATGTAATGTCATAAGAGCACAACTTAAAAGACTTAATGAAGCCTTGCAATTCAGAAAGAATAATACTGGTATTTAATGGTGGCTCTAAATGAAAGATTACAATGTCATTTGCACAAGTAACAATACACTTTTAATATAAAGGCTTTTCATACCTATTTTCTTGCTTTCACGGCATACGTTAATGCTCTTCCACTCCTTAACATTTACATTAAAGTTTTAAGCCTTTAAATTCTGAAAGTGTTGACCTGTTAGATAGTTAACTGGAAATGCTATTTAAACTTTAAGTTAGGGGGAACAGAGGTAGCTCAGTTGGCAGAATGCTTACTTAGCATGCAAACAGGCTGGGTTCAATCCCTAGCATCACATACACAGGGCATGGTGGTGTAAGCCTGTAATCCTAGCATGAGAGAAACAGAAGCAAGAGGAAAAGAAGTTCAGGCTAATTCCCCAAATTCCAGAAGACCCTCTGAAAAAGACAAAACATAACAACAGAAGACTTGATGTTAGAAATCCTCGAGGGGAAGCCTGGCTGGTTCCCCAAGTGTCTTCAAGTGTTCCTCAAAAACCTAAATTTTGTTTTCCCAACAACAAAATACATGCTAGTCCAAGAGTTTGTTTTTTTTTTCCTTAATAG
>LZPO01036342.1:8411-20799 GCA_001675575.1 Neotoma lepida | reverse complement strand
AAAACCCAGAAAGAAGAAAAACTGTTTTGCTGCTGCCTGGACATTAAGCATCACTTTACCTTCACAGATAAAGAAACTAAGGTTCAGCAAAACAAAGCGGCCCACCTAGGGCTGCAGTAACTCCAATATGGAGGGCAGACTATACTCATCTGCAATCATACGACTACATTGTTTCATATTTCTGTATTTCCAATATGTACCTGTCCTGTAGGTCTACCACTGATTCATAACAGGGACTTTGGCTGGATTCGTTTTATATTATTCCCTGTCTTAAGTGACAGCTCTGAGCTCTGCCCTAGCACAGGGCTGCCTGTGTTGGCATCTCTGATCTGATACTTGCTAACTAAGTGACTGAAGTAACATCCAAAGTGTCACTTCTCTCATCTGTACAAAGGGAGCATTGATGGGGCCTCTCATAGACTTTATGAAGTTATGCAGTGGGATCATTTATAAGAGTCAATAGCAACTCTCTGTAAATCCCCAACACATGACAGCCACTGTTAGTGTTTATGGATAAACAGCTCAAGTGAACCAGTATTTGAATGCAAGATATGCTTGCTGATAATTTAGAAATTTCTCTGATGCTCTGTGCTGGCTGCCTGTGGTTCCAGAGTCTCCATCATGGTTGATTGAGGTCTTTGTTCGAAGACTTTGACATAAGACAATGTTTGTGACTGCTCTTGTTGTTATTTTTAAAATATCTGACAAAAGCAANGTAGGGAAGGAAAGGGCTGTTTGGCTGGCAGTTTGAGGCAAGGCGTGACAGCGGACCAGGTGGTACTGGGCACTTCANGTCAGCAGTCAGGAAGCAGAGAAAGGTGGATGCTGGCGCTCAGCAACCTTTCTCCATTCCACTTCTTCCAGAACTGGAAGACATGAGATGGCGCTGCCCACGTTTAGGGTGGGGCTTCTCTCAGTTAGACTTTCCTGGAGATACCCTCATGGACACACCCACAAGTATGTCACCATGGTAATTCTAAATCTAGTCAAGTTGACAATAAAGATTAACCATCACAGCCACCAAATATTACAACCTTGGGTTCTAACTGGAAAAAATTAAGGAGATTGGGTCAATCCAATTGTTGTTTTAAAGTACATTCCTATGAAGCCAATCTGCCTTAACTAGAAGGACCACATTATTCCAGTTAGAACATGAAACGATAGTTGAATTGAGTCAAAATACCCAGATTGGATGGTTTTATTTTATTTTATTTTATTTTATTTTTTTTGATTTTTCAAGACAGGGTTTCTCTGTGTAGTTTTGGTGCCTGTCCTGGATCTTGCTCTGTAGACCAGGCTGGCCTCGAACTCACAGAGATCTGCCTGGCTCTGCCTCCCGAGTGCTGGGATTAAAGGCGTGCGCCACCACCTCCTGGCCTGATTGGATGGTTTTAAAATACCATCTGTGACCATCTCAAACCCTAAACCCATCCTCTGCTAGTCTGAAGTTTTTCTTCAGTTCCAAGGTCACTCAGTTTTTCTTCACAGTTCCAAGGTAACTCAGTTTTCTTCAGTTCCGAGGTCACTCAGTTTTCTTCACAATTCCTAGGTCACTGGTTTTAAAGGTGGATTCTGGGAAGCTCTGGTTGAAAGAAGTTTGCTTTCTGAAAGAGGTCTTCATCAGACTGCTTTGGGCTTCATGAGTCTGTGACCATCTCGTGATCCCTGTTACCTGAGTTTCCAGTGATGAGGTGGTCCTTCTGTTTGGTTTCTTTCTTTTTGAATTATATATTTTTTGATAACTTCTCATGTGAAACAATGTATTTAGATCATAACCACACTCCACTCCTGTCCCGGATCTGCGCTACCTCCTAATACTATGTTTTCTCCCTCCTCTTCCTCCTTGTTCTGGATAACCAACTGAGTTCAGTTAGTGCTCTGTGTATATGCAAGAGTGTAGGGCCAGCTAGAGCAGCATGAGCAACTTAGGAGAGGCCACAGCCCTGAAGAGAAGGGACACTCCTCCCCCAGCAGCCATCACCAGTCAAGGAGTCTCATGATCCCATGAGTGCCTCCTCTATACGTACTGGAACATTGACTGGCTTGATCTTGGACCAGTCTTGTCATATCACAGCTCTATACTCAAGGGCCAAGTACATGACCGACACTTTGCTATTTGGTGTCCTGCTTTAGCTTTTATACTGTGGGTGTATGTGTTAAAATCTACTTCATCTTCAGGAAATCTCTCATTACTTAATCCTAGTTTAATTTGAAAAGAGAACTGAACAGAAATAAAGAATCCTTAGGGATCACGTTCTTTCATTTTTGGCTGTCACTGTTTATTGGAAAAGCAGTGTGTTTCCCTTGCTCATTTTTGTTGCTGTTATTTCCATAACCTTTGTCCCTCATCCTTCAGAAATCTGTGTCTCCTAATCAATCGTCCACTTCATTTCACCCCAGCTCACAGGGAACATGGTCACATCTGTGGTATTTACACGTTAAAAGTGAAGGGAAAAAATTCTTCAAGTCCTCATAGTATGACCTAGCAAGACAGATAAATAGCACCTAAGCCCAGGACCAGAAACACAGAAAGGAGATCAATATGTTACTATGACATTACGTCACCCGAGGCCACTCACTATGATGTTTGCTCACCTTCCGACTCTACTGTCTTGTGAAACAGAATATTTAAAAGAAGATTCCTGAAAATGATTTGATTACTTTTAAGCATGATTCTTTAACAGCCTACTGGCTGTTTCCATACAGAAATGTTACTGAAGGTAGCCATGTCCGCCAACCTCACGACTGAAGTCTATCAACTCAGCAGTGGTAGGTAAAGAGAACAGATTTCCAAGGTTGACGAAAACACTGCTTAATTGATTTCTTCAACTGTGCTTGAATATAATCTAGTAAGCAGATGTGAAGTGAACAGCTTATTGTGGGGCTCCCTGTACCCATTCAGGGTCTGCCAGGCTCAGAATCAGAGTCAGGACACTGTGCACAGAGCAACTGTACATGCCTGGAGCATTCAAAATGAGAATTGAGAGAAGGCTGCCTAAATGTCCCTTCAGGCATGGCACAGTGGCGCTCACAGACAGGAAGTCTGCCAGACTGCCTCCGCTGAAGGAACACGTGCAGTCAAGAACAAGGAACCACGTAATAATTAATCACTGTCAACCTTTGTTCTGGTTAAAGACTTGATTGTTGGACGAGGCTTATAGTGAGGGACTGTTCCGTGTCTGTTGCTATGAGATTGCATTTGTTCCCTGATCCCCAGTGGCTGGAAGCCGAGGTGCTCTTTTGCCAGAGTGGGGCTAACTTGAAAGTGCCTGCTAGAGGTGCAGGAGAGGCTTGGAAAGATCTGCTGCCAAGCATCACATCAAGAAAGGACAGTTAATCAAGCCTTCGGCTTGACTCCATTTTGACATGAAATTNTTAACAAATTTTAGAAATAAGACAATAAGTGAAATTAGTAATTTATAAAAGAACAGATAAAGACATATTCCCAAAATATATATGAACAAACAACACATATACACACCCTTTTCAGATTCAGCAAGCTCACAGTCAGAAATCAAATTGTCAACTGATGTCACTGTTCTTCCTATCATCTATCAGTAAGACATTGTCCTATCATCTATCAAAAAGACATTGAATTCTGATTTTCAAGCCAAATTCTTCCTCACCAGGTTCCATAAGAAGCTGGTGTCTGTCTTGACATTATCTATCTCCCTTCCCGCCCTTCCCTTCCTCTCCCCCTTCCTTCCTTCCTTCCTTCTTTCTTTTTTTCTTTCTTCCTTTCTTTCTGTTTATGTTTCAAAACATGGTTTCTCTGTGTATCCAGGGCTATCCTGGAACTCACTCTGTAGACCAGGCTGGCCTGGAACTCACAGAGACCTGCCTCTACCTCCCGAATGCTGGGATTAAAGGAGTGTGTCATTACTGCCTGTCTGACATTTTCTTAAAAGTTAAGGAAAAATAATTGTATCTATTCTATTGTTGATTTGTTGGCTTATAGAATTTTATATTGGCATTTTAAAATCATTTACTACCAAGAAGCATTTTAAGGAAGGAAAACACAGTATTTTTAAATTCAAAAAGTTATTCTTCTGGGTTGAAGTGAACTTATAAAACTATGAAATTTTTATAAACATTATTGCATCATTATTCTAAGAGATACACTCACGTGAAAGCATTGTTATAGACTACCTAGAAGGGTGGGTGATACTTTCAGATGAAATCTGACAAGCAATCTCTCTCCACTTCTTTCTCTTTCTCCCTCCCTCAACATATAGATCTGGTTACTATTGTTTTTATATGTCTGTAAAATGCAATTTATATTGTGTTTTGTGACTTGATTATAATTGTCAGTGTCAAAGTGCCACTCATCCCTTTCCATTAATGTTTAGCCCTCAAAACCATCAAAATTCAGTCTCTGGGGTCCTCCCTGTCTCCACCTGNTTTGCAGGTGACCACAAGCTCTTCTTCTAACATCAAACTAGATTCTAACCATCCCAGTGACCCAGGGACATGTAGAGAGCAAACCAATCAGTCCCAGTGTCTCCTAGTGGTTTTACTCTAAATCTGCCCAAACAGAAAAGATTCATTTTTCATTCAAATATCTAAATAGAACCCATTTTCCTTAGAAAATATTCATGACCTGTCAGCACTGCAGTTTTCATTATCTTGAAACTATATTCAAATACATATCCATAAGTAAAGAGAGGCAAGATAAGTTTTTCTCTGGCCATAATTAAGTGTTGATGTAATTAAGAAAACTTGGCAATGATATTGGGTACTGTGCATGGTTAAGACCTTACAGATGGCAGAGGATAGATCAACCCTGATGCTACCCTATGGCCCTGATCTTGTTCAGGGAATGGCTTCCCATAACAGGTGCTTCATAAATCTTGGTAGGCCTGACTGATTTCCTATCCTTGACCATAGATATTTACATGAAGGAGCCTGACCATTGTGCAATGCTGGTCCTTGAGCACATGGCCTTCAACACTGTTTTGAAGCAGCTTACCTAAAATCTTTAGGAGAGTTGGAAAATGTATCAAAATAAATCACTTTATACAGAACACTGTGAGCTATTATTTGCATTTAAATGGAAACACTACATCCTTCCTTTCCTGTGACAAATGTCCATTGGTAAATGACCACACTCCTGACTTCCCTAAGAAGTAACTGTATCTATCAAAGTCCACGTTTCCCTCTAGCCTGTGAACACTTGTGGGCTTGTAAGTGGGGTAGCTGTTTCTGTTAATATTAAAGTTCACTGGTAAATGTATTCCCCACATACCAATAGCCTCTTTCTGAATTTTGTGAATAATAAATATAGTAAAATTGGTGAAATCACCTAACTTATCCAGAAGAGTAGTGTTTTCCCCAGACAAACAGTGACCATCTCTCTATCTCTTTTGAGCAAGACAAGCTAAAATCTAAGGACTTGGCAAAGCGTTGAGATTAACTGCATCTTGATTACCAAGGGAAAATATGATGAATCCAGCTGCCAGAAAGTTGGTGAAGGCAGAGAGCAAGGAGACTATGTGGAAATGTTCATCCCGAGCTGAGAGGTGAAGGACAAGTGATGGCACCTCACTGCAGAAGGACTTCAGCCTCCACAGGCTTGCCATTGTCATGTTCGGTGGGATTTACTTACCTGAAACCTAACGAACTGCTTTTCCTAACACTGTGAGGCTAAGAAGTCACATTATCACCATGTCTAACAGTGTTGTTTTGTATCAACTCAGCTCAAAACACATAGATTTAATTAACTCTCAAAATATTCACATGCTGCCTTTTAAACACAGAGTGCTAAAGCTGGCCTGATACCTTGAAAATGGCAACTTTTAAAAATGATGCTGATACCCAAAGTGTAGATGAAGCTGTTTCTACAAGAGGAAAGCAGAAGTGAGTACCGTGGGAGAATTAGATGAACATGATGAAACCTCAGCTAAAAATCTATTAAGCAAATCAGGCCCTCGGGTGAGATAATCCAGCTGTGTCTTGCTGATGCCAAAACAACCACAGTAGCTGATGTAGTTAATTTAAACATTCTTTTCAAACCAACTTTTTTTGGTAGTATATATGTACAGTAATAGTTGATATTAAGCTCCATGTGGTCCAATGATGTAGCATTTCACATGCTTGGCCCAAGTTCTGCTAATCTTATGGAGAAGTTGTTGTTTTTAATTTTTTATTTTGTTTCTGTCTCAGGTTAGCTGAATAGCAATAGTTTTAAATTTGGCTCAAATTTAGTCATAGTTTTGATGTAATTAGTCATAGTTTTGATTTAAATGTTAGATGTATACTAAATGAGCTGTTATTTGGATCTAGCCAGCCACCAAGGAGTTGCAGCAGCCCCAGATGTATATTCTCTTAAGAAGTGACACACGGGGCTGGAAAGCACAGAACAGTGTAAACCCTGGAAATCGCACAGTGTATCAGTCTCTGTGCATTCTCTCCTGATCAGCAGTTAGGAGCAAGCCACAAATGTTTACCTAACTGAAAGATGGCTGGACAGTTACCATTCCAAACAAGAATCTGTTTCCAGTTTCAAGTAACAGAACCCAATGCAACCAACATACCCAAAATTGCTGAGAAATGGGGGTTACAAGTTCATGTCCATCTGTATTGTGGAATTTATATTCCAGGCTTTCATGGTAAGCAGAATGATGTCTCTAGGATCTTTTATTGAGAAACAACCAACATTCCAAGTTCAGACACTGGATGTGATAACCAACTTTGATATTTGTAATTTTACTGAAAGTTTTCAGTATTCATGTTACTTTCTTAATACTTGGGTAATTGTGAATTGTGCTATAAGTAAAGTTCACCTGATTTTTAATCAAATACTCACCTGGACTTATTAGAAAAATAATTTCAAGTGTGAAATATTCTCTCTGAGAGAGAGGGAGATCCCTAATCTTATTACTCAACAGAATGCATCTTAAAATTCTCCCTATTCTTTCTAGAGTTGTAGCTACAAAGTAACAGCAGAATGGACAGCTGTGCAGCCGAATTAGTCAAAATAGCTAGAAAATATAAAACCAAAAAAAAATCCCAGACCTTCCTCATTGTTTGAGTAGGCTTTTTATTCAAAGTTATCCTTTGTCTAAAATGCTACTGTGGTACCCTGCAGATTAAAAATGTATTTGAATCATTTGCATAAATAAGATTTGCTAAATAACCTGATTTTCTGGAAACTGATCAAGAGAAATCTCTACCCTTTTGAAGCATGTCCCTTAGAGTCTTAGGGAAAACTGGCTTTTTTGAAGTTCCATTGAAGCAGTTAGAGGCTCATCTGCTAATCCAGGGAAAACTTCAGTGCTGTGGGTAACAGAGAACACATGGCTCCTTCCTAATATCCTGTGTGGCTATTACAATAAAGTACTTAAATATTATCAAAGACACTGTAGAACTTGAACACATTGACCAATCAGTGAGCACAGCCTGTGCCTCTGTGGTTCCATACAGTAAACACAACAATGACGTTGAATATGTCCTCCATTTCTCTTAAGAGGAAATACATTTAAATGTGTAGATTATTTCAGATTTGTTTTGTACATTTTAGTGCAGAATGGAGAATCGAGGCTTACATGTTATCCCTAGGAAATTGTAGGGATTTTTGTTTATTTGTTTGTTTTATTTTTTAGCTTTTTAAAAAAGAACCAAGGAAAAAGATAGACATTATAGATATTTTTAAAAATCACTTAAAAGTTAGTACCAGAGCACAATTCTACATTATGCTTTTGGGCATTTATGTGTGTGAATATATCCGGCATTCAGTACATTTCTCCAGCATCACTGCATGCCTCCATTCATTTATGAAAGAAAAGAAATACTTCTTTTCACCCCACCTGAATCAACCTATTATTTGATTAGAGGCAAGAGCTTTTGTTTTGTTTTTTGTTTGTTTGTTTGTTCGTGGAGTTCTTTGTTTTTGTTTTTGTTCCCCTCCCCTTTGGTTTTTGTTTTTTCTTTGATTTTTTGAGACAGGGTTTCTCTGTGTAACAGCCCTGGCTGTCCTGGAACTCACTCTGTAGACCAGGCTAGCCTTGAACTCACAGAGATCTGCCTGCCTCTGTCCTCTGCCTCCCAAATGACGGGATTAAAGGTGTGCACCACCACCGCCCACCGATAGAGTCAAGAGCTTTGCATGCCATGTTGTTAAATCATATTTTAGACTCAGCTGAGAAATAGAAATTGAATTGTTTTCTCCCGATGGTATTTATTGTTCACTTGACAAAGTACAAATGGAATTTCAACTATTCTGTCAGATTAGAATTTAAAGATTATAATCTAAACTCCACATCTTAAAGTTGGAAAACATAAGGTCATACAGAAAGACTAAAATTAACAAGGTTCATAGGTTGCAGGAACAGACTCCTAAAAGAATGTACTTATGTATAAAACTATATAAACTGTGAGCAGATAATAGTTAAAGATAAACGTTAGCTTTCCTCAATGCCTGATAGATTTGTGCTGCAGTGTTAAAACACCACCAACCCTATCACTTACAGAGACTAGGAACTGCATCTCTAAAGTTAAAGGACCAACATGGCTGTCTGCAGAGACCCCTTCTGTGGGTGGCATCTTCCCTCAGGCAGACAGAAGAANATAGAATGGGCTAAGACAATTTCTCTCAGAAGGGGCTCTAGTCCTTTCACAAGGGTGGAGCCCCCCCTAGCACCATCAGCTTTCAAGAGGTCCTACCTCTTAATACCAGCATGAGGATAAAGTTTCAATGTGAGGTTTGGAGGTTTATTCAATCAGAGCAAACACTGTCTGTCCTAGCTGGGAGTGGTAGCACACATCTGCGATCCAGAACTCAGAAGGTAGAGGCAGGCAGGTCAAGGTCAGCTTTAGCTACATAGCAAATTTGAGAATAGTCTGGGCTACATGAGACCCCAGCTTTAAAAAAAAGAGGCTGAAGAGATGGCACAGCTGTTAAGAATATCAGCTGCTCTCTTCCAAAGACCTAGGTTCAATTCCCAGCACCCATACTCACAGTGATCTGTAATGCAGTCCCAGAAAATCCAATGGCTTCCATTGGTACTGCAAGTACATAAACATACTTACAGACAAAACACCCACACACACAAAGTGAAATGAAAACAAATAAGTCCCCCGAACATTACATTCCTTTTGAGGCAAAGGCTGTAACTGATGTGATCATGGAGCCCCACAGCAATCATTCGAGGCACCATTACTTGAGGAGACAATGTTAGTGCCATTTACAAGATACAGTCTACCAATGATAAAATTGCCCACAAATACAACTTCCCAGTCTTGTTTCATTTGGTAGAAGCAGTATTGATAATGTCTAGTTACATTAAGTGAAAAGGATTGAGTAATTATTGCTCATTGGTATATATCTGGAATTAATATCAACTCCACATTATTTAGTCCATTGTCATGTAGCTAAATGATGTTCAGTAACTATCAGGTTAACTTAAGCAGAGAGATTAATGTCTATCCAAAGTTGGATGCATCCTAAGGACGTGACTCGNTTTGTGCTGTTTGGTCTTTTAAATTTCCTGGTGATATTGTTAACCCCATACAGTCTGTTGAAAAGTGGAGTTGGGATTTCAGCTAGTTATGTCTGCTGCCTACATTTCAAACTGCTTTTAGAAAACAGGGATATTTTCTAAATATTCTGTGCATTATCAAGCTCATTTGCCTTTTAGAACAAGTTTTGTTTTATCTCTTCANTTTTAAAATTGGAATAATAATGAAAATGTAGTTATCATAGAGGTTAAATGAGATGTCAAACCTTTGATACATGACCTGGGCTTTTAATTTTCAAAACCTGACAACTTCTAGTGAGAGTAGTTATCTCAGACTGCACGCCACCACTGTTATCACCGATGTCACTGCTGTAGGAAACAGGAGCTACCTTATCTCCAGCCCTTCCAAGCATCTTTTCACAAGGGCTCTCTGTGGTAACACACCCATTTGTAAACACTGGAATTAAGACCTTGGACCCTACTCCTCATACTGGGTCACCTTGCCCAGCCTTAACACATGGGGAGGTGCTTACTTAGCCTTACTGCAACTTGTTATGCCATGTTTTGTTGATACTTATGGGAGACCTGCCCTTTCCTAAACAGAAACAGAGGAGGAATGGATTGGTGGTGGAGGGGGTGGGAACAGAGGGGATTTAGGGGAGGAAGGAGGGGAAACTACAAAATAAAAATAAATTTATTTAAAACTTGAAAAAAAAATCTTGTCTCTACCCTTGACTTTCCCTTCTACGTTAGTTCCACAGGATCACTGAAGAGAATGAGCACTTTGCCACCTTATATCTTATGACAGGAAATTCTGTCCTTGTTTCCGTCTGTACTGCTTCCTTCTTCATTCATACACTTTTTTAAATCAAGAACCTTTTGTAGAGATGAACATACCTGATGAACATACCACAGCCATCCAAGCCATTGTTGAAGACCTGTCTCTTATACACATCTCCTTCTTCATTCATACACTTTTTTAAATCAAGAACCTTTTGTAGAGATGAACATACCTGATGAACATACCACTGTCTCTTATACACATCTAGATGTGTATAAGAGACAGGTACTGCTTCCTTCTTCATTCATACACTTTTTTAAATCAAGAACCTTTTGTAGAGATGAACATACCTGATGAACATACCACAGCCATCCAAGCCATTGTTGAAGACAACAGGTATATGCTGAGGAGTCTTTGTGCTGCTGGGTAACAGATACTGCTGCGCAGGCAGTGCCATTCGTCTCAGGCACCTCAGCCTTGGGGAGTCAGAGGGGACCCCCAACAGACATTTGAATTGAGCCCAGGAAAAATTAGCATCAGCTGAGAAGGGGAAGCAGAGGAGGAATGTTCCAGATGGATGAGAAATGGTCTCCATGTGCTCTGTATTTAAATACCTAGTCCTTGGCTGGTGGCTCTGTCTGTAAGATGTATCATTATGCTCAAAAACAAATATTTGATGAGCAGAGGGTGAGCTTCACAACCTGAGGTCTGAAGATGGTCTGGACACATTTAAGGAATGTATAAACGTCCTGAAACAATAGAAAAGTTGTTGGTTTCTGTGTTCATGGTGATGAGAGGAGAGGCAGAACTGGTAGCTTTGTGAGATCTTCACAGGGCAACATAATCAAACAGCACATTTGGACCCACTGCTCTAGAGACAGAGCGCCAAAATCCAACCTACAAAGCAGAAATTTCAGACCCACCACAAAGAGCCCTTCTAAAGCTGAAGAATTTCTCATTTAAGAAAAATGTCTCATTCCTTCCCCTGAGCGACCACATTTTTCCCACTCCACCCTGACCCACTGATGTTCTGTTCCTGGCCACAGTCCATCCCAGAGCTGCCTCCTCATGGAACTGCTCTCACAGCCAACCCATAATAGCTGTCCACCCCAAAGGCTAAGAATAGATGCAGTGTCCTGGTGACTTGAAAATTAGGTAATATCTGAAGGAAGCCTCATTTCCATAGTGGAACCAGGGAGACTACAAGTGCAGGCTGAGACTTTCCTACTGAGCAGGTCAGGGGAAAGCATTTACCTCCCAAACTACCTCAAAGGACAAAGGGAAATGCTAAGCTCAGTGTATTTCCCTTTCTTGTCAAACTCCAACATGCCTACCCTGACACACACACACACACACACACAACACACACACACACACCTAAAGAGTCATTTCTATCAGGCAAGCTACAAACCTCTTAAGCAAATGAATCATTTTTTTCTAGATTTAAAAAAATAATGTGTGTGTGCCTGCATGAATTTATATGTACCATGTGTGTGCCCATGTGTGTGCAAGTGCCCATGTGCATGTGTGTGCCCATGGAGACCAGAAGAGGGTGTCAGGTCCCCTGGAGCTGGAGGTTACAGGTGGTTGTGAATAGCCAAGTATATGCTAGGAATTGAACTCCGGTCCTCTGCAAGAACAGCAAGTGATCTTAACCACTGAGCCACCTCTCCAGCCAGTGGGTATTTTATNTAATACATTTCCCAGTATTTAAGCATTCTTCATCTTTTGGTTAGATATGTGACCTTGTGTAACTCAATTCCTTAAGGTTTGGGGACAAAAATCTTCATCTAAAATGTAGAGTTGGACAAAGACTTTTTAAGTTTCTTCTGTTCACAACATATGCCATGGGTGCGGGGGGCTAGTGAGGGTGTTGCTAGTGAAAACACATATCATGATAGTGTTACTTACTCAGTTTGCACTGCTTCCCATTTAATATAAAAGAGTAAAGTTTCTACCATAGCTTGGCCAGCACAGGTAAGTAGAGCAAGGAGCAGGAAACGTGTTCTGTTAAGNCCAGATAGTAAATATTTGGGTCTCTGTAAGCCATGAGGTTTCAGCCACAGCTCTTGAACTCTGTCATTATAACGTGAAAGCAGCTACAGACAATATATAAGTGAAAGTGTGAGGCCCTGTTCTGATGACAATGTAT
>LZPO01036339.1:4137-16749 GCA_001675575.1 Neotoma lepida | reverse complement strand
GGACATAGATAAAATACCACCACAAGGAGCAGATCCCATGGGCTTGATAACAAGCCAGAAAAGGAATGTTCAGTGGGAGACTCTGTCTCAACAAATAAGTTGGAGAATCAATTTAAGGACACATTCTAATGTCAACCTTGACCTCCACTAAAGCCTTTACAAGCATACAAACACACACACACACACACACACACACACATTTTTTTTCTAAACTCAAATCAAAACATAATACTCCTGCTTTGCAGTTACACTGTCACACAATATTTTAATTTCTTAGCAGNTATTCCCAGTTAGCTTAATATTATTTAATGTTTGCATTAGGTTTGCTCTTATACTGGGATTTTTAAATGCATATTTTTCTAGTCTATGACCATAAAGAATTTTTAACATATTTATTATATAGGGTTCTGGGGGCCTCCTGTATTCCCTCTCTGGTGGAATGTCTCTTAATCCAGTTGTTCTGAAGTGTTTTCTTGCTATTTATCCTATTGAGATGGTTCATAAGAGACTNAGGTATTGCCAAGTAAAGCTGGCAACTGTTTGAGTAGATTGAGACTTTCATATTTTATCTATAAATTTCACGCAAAGTTTACATATTTGCCACAGCATATTAATTTTTAATATAAGTACCACTCTAAATTATGCATTTTAAGTAAAATATTCAATTCAATAAAATGTGGCATATTTTTCCTTGACAAATATATCTACAAACTTTCAAAACAAGAGATTTTTTTCATCTAAAGTTGGAAGAAACAATTTTAATGCCACCAGGGAAACCTCTGTGTATGCACTCTCCTGTTTTCAAATAATTATGCTGTGCCAGAGGAAAAAAACTTGCTGGGCATGGAAAAGACTCTAAGTCCCATCTCTAGCACACTGACACACACATTTGCACACGCACACACACACACACACACTACATGTATGTATCTGAAAGTGTTTGTTGCGTTTGCAGTAGATTCTGCTTTTGAGAAGTTAAATATTTTGGATTAGATGCAAATGTGAATTATAGAAATCAATATGCAAAATACAGATTGTTTTATGGTTAATATCAGGACACTGGTAGNTGTCCATACAACACTTTGCATGTTAAGTGATCAATAATAGAACACTGACTGACTGAGCAGCCACAAATTTTCCGAGGATGATTGTCCTCATTAGTTTTCTGATGCTGTTATAAACATCATGGCCAAAAGCCACCTGGGAAAGAAAGAGTTTTGTTTGGCTTTCAGATTTCACCAAAGAAAGCTAAGGTGGGAACTAAGGTAGAGAGCAGGGAGGAATACCGCTCACAGCTGGCTACAAGATTCAACCTTTCTTTCACTTCCCAGACTCGCCTGCCCATGGGTGTCACCACCCACAGCNTGTTGGTCCCCTCTACAACACACAGCAATTAAGAGTTTTTGCCTGAGCGTATTGTGTCTTATTTTTTCATGTTTGGTTGCTGTCTCTCAGAAGCCTGTCCTTTTCTGAAGAGAANTGAAGGGTGACCNGATCTGGGGGAGAGAAGTGAGGGAAAGTATGTGTGGGCATATGGGAGGAGAGGGGCNAGGGGAAACTGTGGTCAGTATGTGTTGTGTGAAAGAAGAATCTATTTCCCATAATAAGTAATAATAAAAAAAGAATGTCTCACAGGCATGGGCACAGACCAAACATGGTCAACNCAGTTCCTCAACTGAGGTTCCCTCTTCCAAGGTGTGTCAAGTTAATAATCAAAATTGGCCAACTCCAGGAGATTCTAACATACCCTCATTAAGGTAGTATCTGAGTTCTTCATTAAATTGTATAAGGTCATGGCCGAGCACAGGGTAATAGCATAGTATGGAAAGAAGGATGCACCTTGACAAAACAGACAAAAGAACCAATCTAAGACCTTTTCAGGAATAAGACAAATGATTTTTAATGGTCAGAGAGCATGCACACAACAGAAGGGACTAGATCTAAGAAGGTAGGATAGATTCATATTTTGAAAGATTCTGCATCTTAACACTAAGGAAATTACATATGTGTAGATAGCTAGCTGATTTAGTGCTTTTAACACTGGGGGTAATGAGGCAAAATTGTCATTTGAACAATTAGAATAATGAGGAATAATAAGAAATAAAATAAAATAATGAAAACAAGAGAATAAGGGAGCTTGAAGAATTTAGCAACTACAATCCATTTGTGAAAATTGATTGTTACTTGACAGGGCTTAGAATCCCAATGAAAACAAACCTCTGGTCATGTCTGTGAAGGAGTTTCTTGATTTTGCTTATTTAGGTGGGAAAACTGACCATAAATCCATGTGGCAACATTCCATGGGCCAAGGCCCCAGACCCCCTCAAAAGAAAACATTCATCTTTCTCTGCTTCCTGAGCAAGGAAAAGTGTGACAAGGCACTTCGTTCGTACTCCTGCTATCAGCATATCCTGAGCCTGATGGACTCAAACGGTAGGCCAAGGTAAGTCTTTTCTTCCTTATGCAGCCATTCTCAAGTAGTTTGTCATAGCAACTAGAAAAGTAAATGAAACAACCACCAACTGTGGATCAAGTACTGGTTAGTGACAAAATTGGCACTTGTATTGTAAAAGAGACTCCAGAGTAACATTTTAACTGTAACATGAGTTTTATTAAAATTTCATTAAAAGAACTGGGTGATGGTGGCACATGCCTTTAATCCCAGCACTTAGGAGACAGAGACAGGCAGATCTTTGTGAGTTTGAGGCTAACCTGATCTACAGAGCTAGTTCTAGGACAACAAGGCTAAACAAAGAAGCACTGTCTTGAAAAACCAAAGGAAGAAAAAATTCAAAAGAAAATGTCATGTCAAGTGCCTTCACAATAAGGATTATCTAGTCTTAAAGAGGAAAGCAAGCATGCAATTTGTAGGGAAATAGAACTGGAGATGATAATATAAGAGAAATACATCAAACTCTGAAAGACAAATATGTATTTTCTCTCATTTTGGAATCTAAATAAAAACCATGAAAGTAGAAGGTAAAGGATTTGTAAAGAAAACTGGGAATAAGAAAAGGCAACGAGGAAGGGGACTGTGTTTAAATATGTATGTATGAAACCTGTTATTTTGTATAATTAATAGATTAATAAATTTATAATAATATATTTGAAGGTTCAATCAAAAAATTAAAATTTATCAAAACAAACATTCTGAATTAAGAAAGTACAAAAAATGCTTCTAGTGTGATAATAACTAAGTAATTGTCACTAATTTCTCTGCTGAAGATCACAGAATGAAAACAGCTTATCTTGGCACGACAGTTATTATTGTGCCTCAGGGGTGGGAGCTGGGAGGGAAAGGGGGTGAATAGAATATGAGGGAGGATAAATATCATTTAAAACCCTTTGAAAATGTATTACCTCTTTTCCAGTGNTTGACTGACAGTGTTTCACAGACTTCAAAACGTTGCAGGCTATTGACATTACTCTTACTTACCCACCAGAACTTGACGGTAAGACCCAAGATCCAGTTGCTGAAGAGACCACATGCTTGAGTTGCAAAACATGGAAAACTTCAAGATGGTACTGACTTGAGAGCTTCATTCCTACTGGTTTGCTCTCATAGAACTGAAGGTTGTAATGTATGCTACCAGAAGAGAAAAATAATTAATAATTCTACCCAGTTATAAACTGAGATTTTATGTTTACAAAACTACTTGACAATTCTTGGCCTGTATGTCTTCACCATTAAAAATTTGCCCTTTGAATCCCCTTTAATCTTACTCCCTATAAGGTTTTCCCTGTAATTTTTTCCTTATTTCCTTGTATTGTATGATTGGTGCTAAATAGAACTTTGTTTTGATCTATCTATTACTGATCCTTCACCCATCTATCTATATATGTATCTATGTAAGTATTTATCTACACCATATCATCTATCATCTATCTGAAAATCACATATCCATCTATTATATATCATCTATCTATCTATCTGTCTATCTATCTATCTATCATCTGTGTTTCATTTATTTATCACCTGTCTATAATTTGAACATTCACAAGGTATCTGATATTGATTGGTTATAATAAAGAGACAGAGAAATTTGAATTTCAGCTTTATATGTTAACTAAAGCTTTCAGAAATATATATACTTACTTATAACTTCTACTGTATAAAGATAGAGACAGTTCTTAATCTTTGGACTATGACAAGTGGCTATAAAATTTTATAGAAGTAGAATTTTGGTACAAAAAAACATATTATTTTTGTTCATGTTTTTATTACTATCTTCACAAAATACATGAATAAACTTATTGTCTGTGTATTTGTCTTCAATAAGAAAACTTTTTTAAAATATTGAATGCTACTCTACTATCCCTTCCTCCATTTAACTCTTCCTCTTCCATCGTTGCCTTTTCCCCGTTATACCACTGTGTTCTACCTCTCCCCTCTTGAAGTCCTCTCACACATGGTTCCACACTATTTCCTGACCTCTATGGGTATTCTAAAAAGAACCCACATAATCTGTAGTAGGGATGCATCTATGTGTATTTAGGGGAAGACCTCTAGGATTAAGGGTAACATACAAATGGNTGTAATCAGATTCAGTCATCTCAGTCTCTGGCGGGGTAACAGGGTTGAGCCATCTAAGCACATTTGTACTCCAGGAACACTTTTGATACACTGGTATGATGGACCTGATTTAGAATCTGAGATTATGCCTGTGATATCTAATATATTCACATCAGAAGTGCCAATAAGGCAAAACTGAAAATACAAAACAAAACCATAGAAACAGCATGTGTGCATTTAGATAATGAGAATACCAGACCAGTATTTTACCAGTATTTTAGTGTTAACATTAATTTTATTTATTCTATTACAAGACTAAAACCAACAATTATATAGAAGGTCAAATAGCAAATTATAACTATCTAAATAAATTATAATATGAAAATGTGCAGAAAAGACATAAGAAAAGCTTAAAAGAAAATTATAAGAGGTAATTATGAGACCAAAAACTGTCCAATGTCAGACAGAAATCAGTGAAATTATATTTCTTTGTGTATTATTATTATTATTACTCTTATTTTGAGACAGAGTTTCTCTGTCTAGCCCTGGTTATCATAGAACTCATCTTGTAGATCAGGCTAGGCATGAACTCAGATCTGCCTACTCCTCTTCTCTAATGCTGGGATTAAAGAAGTGCATCACCACTGCCCGGCTTCTGAAATTATATTACTGTAATGAGAAAATAGTATCTGTGTCAACAAACAAAAATCAAAAGACAATCAGAGAAACTTGAATGCTGTGTATTTGATATTAAGGAATTATTTTCAATTATATATTATGAGATGATTGTCATGTTTTACATTATATTAAAAACAGAAATGCACAATTAATCTCATTGTCAATTTACAAATTGATTTAACATATTTCCTGATGCAGGTGATTAACAGTTTCCTGGATGAATAATTAAGACACTTTCTCTTTCTGTTTTCGTGTATTTACTCAATTTTCAGCAATAGTGATTTATATTCCTGATATNTACAAAGAACTGTGTCAAATAATAGAAGTCAAAAAATAAAAGAAATGAATCCCAACTGTATTTACATAATAAATGGTTAGCAGGAGCTGTCAGCAAATGTGCTACAAAATTTGTTAACAAATATTTGTAAAAGTGTTACTTATCCATATATTATTTCAGATCTGACCATTTTGTATTAGATAAAAGTTTCATTATATGGACTGAGTGGATTGCAGTTATGTATTTAGAAGTGTGTGTGTGTGTATGTGTGTGTGTGTGTGTGTATGTGTGTGTGTGTGTGTAAAACAACAATTAAATTAAGATAAGCCATGAATTTGAGAAAGATCAAGTGTAGTATACTTGGGAGAGTTTGGAGGGATGGAGGGAAGGGAAGGGGAAAGTGGTGTGATTATATTTGTTTCAAAAACTTAAAAAATGTTATTTTTATCTAGGCTTTTCTATTTACCAATAAAGTCACAGGAGTCAGATGTTGCAGTGAAAACCTGCTAGATCAGACAAGCTGAAAAACAACCAGTTGAACTTCCTTTTCAGCAGGAGACCCAGCAGAGAGCATCTCTTCGTCTGTCCCAATCCAAAAAACACCTCCTAATCTCTAAATCCCTCCTTACTCCTTCCTGTGTATCTCTCTATGGCTAATTCTTGTCAACTAGTCATTGGCTGCACCCCCGGTACAAGATTAATTTTATTAACACAGTCTCAGAGTTTTACAGTACAATCAAATATCCCACAACAGAAAAATAAATCCTATACATAAAAGTGATATGAAGATAATGTTGAAAATCATTAAAACTGAAATAGGAAAATTGTCAACTGTCTATAGAATAAAGAATACCTACAAGATTTACAAAATCTTATGTATCATATTATAGATATTAACACCAGAAACATTTCTTCCCTAANTTCCTGTTTAACTAGAGAAAATTCCAAACTCTGTACAAGTCAATAGAAAAACTATACATTAAAAAAAAGTAGCTGTCAAATACAATGGATGTTAGATTAAGTTGACCACGAGGTAAAAAGTTCATGAAAAATAACTGAGATTTTTAAAAGTATATTTTTAATTAAAATAAAATTACATCATTTCTTTATCAATCTTTCATCCCTTCAGCCTCTCTCAGATATCCTCCATAAAGCCCCTCACACACCCTTTCTCACATTTCTGTAAAGAATATATTTTGCGGTCTANGAGCTCCAAAGATAGTGATTGCTTGCACAAAATAGGACCTTGTGGTAGCATGAAGTGCAAAATTACATGTAAACCTGTGTCACATACTATTTTGCTAAGAAAGGCTTAACTGCAGGAAAAAGAAAAGGAGACCTGTAAATGGATAAGACAGACATTAATACAAATAGTTATAAGGAGTAGGTAATTTAAATGATAAAATATTCATGCAATCATTCTCTAGTCTTACTATATATGTTGATATGGATAGATCTCCAAGTTACACTACCAACACAAAATTTCAACTGGAAAAGAGTTCCTGCCTACATTATAGTTGTGAAGTTTTGTGCTAGATAACAAAACAGGTAACAGCACTATAAGAAACATGTTCTTACATATTTTTGAATATAGGATGTTGTAAGAACAATGAATTGTATGAGTTAAATTATAAGTGACAAATTAGTAGATGGAGAAGTGCTACTAAATAATAAAAAATTCAATTTAATTATAAACCCCAATATTTGCAATTCTTTACATTTATGCTCTATCTCTATAACAAGATTTGATAATTACGCTTTATCAATACAATTAATTGCTGATAACCTTCAAAATATAGAGTAATTTTGTTTGCATCACCCAAATGCAATTTCTGTCTTCATTTACATGAGTATGTTGGAAATGGAAAATGTTTCTTAGAATCTTTACATACNTAGAATTGTCTTTGTATCATCTTTCATTTTGAAAATGAAGAATCAGTTCATCTATACCTGTGAACATTTAACTCAAAGATGAAATGATAGACTAAATAAAGTCTACTGTACTCAGTGCAGGGAAACCTGAAATATTCAGAATGGCTTCAAGCAGGTAGCTTGATAAGCCTTTTTTTACTAAATGCAAAAACATTTTCTTCATAGAAACATTTAAGCAGGACACAACACTATTGTGCCTGCTTGGTTTCATATTTTGTAGTTGAGAGTCAGTAGCTATTACCACTTATCTAAGCAAGTAGCTATAATGAATTCTGAAGCCTGGAATAAAGTGACAAATTCTTCAGTACAATGAGACACATCCTCCGTGATAGCCCTCTGTGTTTTACAGTTTTTAGAGCTAATTAGAAGCAGGTTCCAATATACATTTCTTTTCTTTGCCTTAAAAATGAGAACAGAGTCAGCTTTTTGAGCCCAAGCCAGATGCTGATTTTGTAACCTTAGCTGTGTAGGCTAACTACTAACAGCTCAGGATCTGAGACTTTCAAAGTTATTTTTAGGACAAATCAGTTAATGAGCAGGTACAAACTTAAGCATAAATGAACAGCAGGGCAGAGGCAGCCAAATGTCAGGGAGGGACTCAGATGGTAGGACAAATTGTAATTATTCAATCCAGTTATAGACACTGGTGAATGAAAATGAACCTTTGCCAACTGCTACCCAGTCAAAAGGTTTATTATTTTTTATGCATAGAAAAAGAAAATACACAAAAACCAAAACCACACAATAGATGTCAAAATTTCTTTCTCTTGTCTTTCAAGCCAACACAAAGCCAGTTTTCTCTTCATGTTAAGGCTTCCTTCATCAATCCTATTATCTCTAATATTTGTATCACACAGTTTATGAATAGCACATTTAATTTGTACTAGTTTATTTTTAATGACAAGACTTCATGTATTCTTTCAGTTTATTGTAGAATATCCTAAGACATCATTAGTGTCATAATTTACTTACTCTGCTACTATCACACTAGCAACCTTAGGCCTTATATCTACCAAGAATTGATAGTCATTTTCCTGAAAAAGANATATAAATCATCTAGTTTACATTGTGAAGATTGCAACAGATTGCTAGGATCTAGGAAACAGATAAATCTGGAAACACAAAAGAGAAACTTGCCATTTTAATATATGTTAGCGATGAGGCTTTGGTTTGCAATTTGGTTTGGTTTTTAATGCAGAATGCAAGGAAAAGAGAGCTAAGAATTAGTGATTAAGATGAGATTATCTTATCATTTTAAGCATTGTTTGGAGAAAACATGATACTAACACAAATCATTTCCTCAAAATATATTTATTGAAAGTTATCTATGAATGAAATCCTTACTGAAATAATGTTCTTCACACACTCGACCTTCATGTCAAAGAGATTAACTAACTCATCACAGATACTTTGTTTTCTTTTCAAGGAAACACTCGTGCTTCTAAATAGTAAATGGAATTCAGGGAAAATGGATTTTTTAAGCCATGTTGAGCAACAGTAGTCAAGTACATAATATGGTCTTCCATAAAGAAAATAATGCTAATATGACTGAAGTCTTTTCTGTAATCTAGATTATTTTTCATGGCTAAGACATAGTAAAGAGTGGATAAATAATCAACCCAAGGTTGTCTGAGCCACCTACTCCCTCAAGATTTAGATTGTGATTTTAATGGCACTTAGAGATTGCCCACCCATTCTAACATTGTAGGTATGGCCTAGCAACCAGTAGGATTGAGCCTGTACAATGTCAGTTCTCTAACTATGTTGAGCCTAGTCTTCTAGTCTTAAAATAATTCTTATGAATTACCTAGTATCTGCTAACTACATCTACTGTACTTTAAATTAGAGCAAGGCAGATGCTAGTGCTTGCTACCAAAGTTCTCACAATCTAAGATGGATTACTGCTAGGAACAAATACATTAAATTGTTTTGTGGTGCTTTCAGTTGATTCTAGTAGATTTTTTTTCCTGATTGATTGATAACAATCAGGAAAGCCTGACCAAATAAACTTTCCAGCCCAATGCTTTCACAACTATAAGTGTGGGTGATTATGGTTGTGATGTTGGTCATGAGATGGTAACTGAATCAAATAAACATTATTCTGATCAACAATATGTGAATCTACTTGTCTCACAGTTATTTTAAAAATATTTTTCCNGTAGGCTATCAAATGAAACTGTAGATGGATCTAGTAATTTCTCTCTATTAGATGGACCTATGTCATCTCAAGTCATCAAACACCATCATAATTTATATTTAGGATGGGCAATAAAAATGAGGCAAATCTTTGAATGATTTATAGTCAGATTTTCTCTGTCTCATAGCCAGGATCTACATCCAGCAGCTGTTGTTGTTTGGCAGGTTGGTACCAGTATCTTCCTATTTCTACCAAGTCTGCTACCAACCTTGCTATCTCAAACATTAGTTTAACTATTTTTTACCTAGTTATTCATGGAAACTATGTGACTATGTGAATCACTGTCAACAGTTTGGCCAATAATCAGCAAGGGGGAAGGGGCATGAGTCATTTTATGACACATTATTATAGGATGTAGGCATAATTCAGTCTCTTTTAGATACAGTGATCAAATGTATGTCCTAATTGTACAAGAATACTGCGAAACAAAACACACCACACCACCCCCACCACAGACCCCTACACTAATTTATGTGGGCCGGGAAATAAGCAATGAAGAAACTCACAATGGACTCTAAAAATTNTGAAACAAATTAATGATAATATGAGTTTTTACTTAAGGAATTTGTAGCTTGAAGGGAAAATTATAAAAAAAGGACAAACAAAATTTATCAGTGTGAGTTGTCATAGGCTGACAAACACTAACAAGGACAATGTTATTTAGAAAAAAACTGGCTTTCTAGCAGGAACAGCAGAAAATTAGGGAATGGATGTGCACTTTGCTGGTAGATTATTTTCCTGTTTTGAGTGAGAATAGGAGTCTTATTGCCAGCACTCGAAAACAAAACACAAAGAAATGNCTTTTATATAAATGATGAGAAATCAGGAGAGTCAGTGAACGCAGGAAGTTCAGGAAGTGAAAGATGCAAATGCCTTTGCAGTAAATTTTTGAACTGAGAATGACTTGAGTGAAAGAATGTTCCTTAGGGTTTTAGCCTTGGAGCAAGGATCAAATCAGAAGCGTAATTTTCACATCTTACTAAAACAGAAAAATAATCTGGTTAAGTTTGGAGCACAGACTACATTGAACTTATGATGCTGAACTACTTTGGACAGCATGACTCAGAGCTATTACACAATCTAATCATGTGATACCTCCGCAGAAACCAAAGACACCCATACTGCAGTTGATCTTGTGGTCATTTCTGCAAACAACATGGTCAGCAGATTAATGATCTGTTTGATGCAAAANGGAAGTCCAGCTCAGTAGCAAGGGTTGGCTCAAACTTTTAGAGTCTGACCCTGGGTAGTTTATTTAGGTATGTTTAAGTACAGTACATTTTGGAAAAAAAGTTTCCTGGTGTAACGCAATCCTGTGTGCACAGTAAAACTTAAGGCATAATGATATTGAAACTCTTCAAAGTACATGTCACTCCATTTTGAAGATGAGTTTTATAAGTAGACTACATGGGTTATCTTAAGGGAGTGGGGGAGGATCTGGTATTGTCTCAATCATATAAATAGCACAAAGATCTCTAGTCTATTAACCACCTCANGTCTAGTCCTTAAGAGTCTAGTTAGGGGCAGCTGTGGTTTAGCTATTAACCACCACCATTCACAGCTTTCTGTGCAAAATAACAATGTATATATTTCTTCTTGTGAAGAGACAACCCTGTATGTTTAACATTCCTGGTTTCCCTAGTGTGTATATGTGAGCTCAAAGACCACTGTGCCCACAACATTTCCCTTTTCTTGTTTAAGCCTGGGTCTCATGCTGTACACCAGGCTGGCCTGGAACCCACAGCAGTATTCCTTTCTTGGCTCCAGGTTCTGGAAAAATAAACATGAATCACAATAGGCAGTTTGAAATTAATTTATGAGAGAGAAAAGTCAAGAGCAAATGAAAATAGGGGTTTTTTTTTTTTAAAGTATAGGATATTAGTCCAATGCTGAACTGAAAAAGTGGCTGTTACAACATGGGCATAGTTGGGATTAAATGGATCACCTTTTCATCATGAGAAGTTTCCCAATTCTTTCAGTGAATACTACCATCAAAGAACCATCGGCTTGCTGAAATTTATGAGTCCGAAAGCAATGTATATTTTATGTTCCTATCACACAATGGTAAGAGATATGCTGAGATATGCTGAAATAGACATCTCAGGAGCAACATCTCACAATGGTAGTGTTCGATGTTACCAGAAGACAATGAGAAAGGGGTACTGGGAGGATTCAGGGGCCACAAGATGACAGGCTTAGTGAACACAGGGTAGATCAAGCAAAGCCCTCACTTATTCCCATCAGGGTAAGGCACCTTTAAAAAATGTTTTGAATTGACATCAGACTAGATATTTTCCAAATGAGGCTGTTAAAGAAATTATCTGCAGCTTTGTGCTGTGTGCTATCATAGCAGGGACCTTATGTCTTTGTTCATGGCACTCCAAATTAAGAAAATACACACAATGCCTAGCATCTGTCAGTCATCACATTAGGTCTGTAAACTGGGATAGGCTTTGGTATTCTATCTGTTAAGAATGGTGTTGGCTGTGAATGAAAAGCATGGACATGAGTCTCTTTTCTCCCTCCCCCCTCTCTTTCTGTTTTCATGTGTGTCTACATGTATGTATATATGAAGAGCAGGACATGGTATTGTTAATGATGCTTGTCAAGTAATTTTTATATAAATCTTCTATACATATGTTTGCACTACTTTTATGGAATAGTGTGTTAGCTGGGCATTACAAATAGTCTATGGACCATGTGAGTGAAACTGTTGGCAAATAATTGCTAATGTGAAATCATCCTGAGTCCTTTGAACAATGATTATAAAGGTTTCTCTCTTTTAATATGAGTCTACAAATAACTGAAGTGAGTATAAACTCCATAGCCATGTAAAGGACACATGGAATATATGTGGATATTTTTTTACTCTTAAGGAAATGTTTGTTACTANAGCATAAATTCACCTGTTGTGACTGATCCATGCGTTTTGCTGCTCTGAAGAGTTAAAGCATGAAAAGTAAAGATGGAAAGGAGAATGTGATGTTTTTAATCGACTCATAAATAATAGCTTTT
>LZPO01036335.1:0-20974 GCA_001675575.1 Neotoma lepida | reverse complement strand
CAGAGGCAGAGGCAGAGGCAGAGGCAGAGGCAGAGGCAGAGACAGAGACAGAGAAGAAGGAAGAAGAAAAGCCTTCACATACACGTAGAAAGATAGTAACTTTTTTTTGTATTTAAGTATACTATTGTAGTATTTTCTAAGCCTCCTGTGATTACAAAACTTGTAAATATGCTTTTATTCATATGAATTATATAGTTAAGTGAACATGAACATGGATTTTAATAAGATTTATCATCTTTATTTTGACCAAATTCAGTTTGTCCTTTTAATTACCTCTGTACCTGTGGCTTTTGTGTAAAGAGAAACAACTTAAGCGAATGTCCCTTCACAGTGGCAGGCACTGAACTAGGTGCTAGGAACTAAGTATTGTACTCGTAGTTAACACTGATCCTTGGCATGTACTTGACATCTTAGAGTTCAAGAACCATTTTCACATTTCACACCTGATTTACTTAGCAACGTGACTTTGGTAGGTAGGCATACTTGTCAGAACTCAAACTAGTTCACTTGCTCTCTGAGTCTCATGGGTACATGTATGACAGTGTCAAGACTCATCTTATTAGCATTTTCTTTTCTGTAAATTGCTAGATTGGCATTCAATGAGTTGTTGTTACTGTTTAAGTGAGTGGGATATATGTAAGTCAGTGTTTCTGATACATGTGTGTACGCATGTGTACATTTACATGCTCATAAAATGCAGTAAAGGAAATAGAAAACAAAAATGCATTTTCTTATTTATAGGATTCTTCTAATTTATCCTGAATGGACAAAATAATGCATACACAGAAAGCAAGGGTGGAGTAGACTGCATCCTGAGTTCCTTATTAACCTATGAAAATCTCTATTCTTGTGCTTTGAATTGGAGAAATGTGGTTAAGTCCTGTGTATGTACAACTTCAGCTTCAGGAATCCTGAATGTTTGCTTAACAAAATAATGATGTTCCCAAAAGGGAACTTAAAATTTTAGTTTGGACACTGTTTATCTTTGGGCAATGTATAATTAGGACACAACATTTGCTAATATTTGCTGAAATTAATTGAATGCCACATTTGTTATCATATTTTATCTGAAACTGCTTTTAAAAATTATTTTTCTGCTACATGTAGTGTTGGTGCTGTAGACACTGGAGCCTTGTACTATAATCTTCATGGTTTTCACCTCGGAATCAGAGTGCAGTGTCCTTCCCTGTACATCTGACTTCAAATCTCCATTGTTGACTGACATGTGACCTGGTATAAGCAACTTAAGATCATTATGACTTAATTATCTCATGCATAAAAAGGACTAGGTACTACCGTATGATGGGTGGCCCAGGTACAACATGAGAGTATATCTGTGTGTTTCTGTAACATTGCATGTGTTTATATGAAATTTATACATATTTGGGACATACAAAACAAACATCAAATAAACTTTTATCTTGTATAAAAGTATAGTGCATGAACTATCTCAGGTTTACTATTCATTTTATTAAGTAAGTTCATTGCGATCAACTTACCACTTTGCATTATATATTTTGTTTGCTTGTCCATGTGCTCAGGACTTGCATGTGCAGCTCCTAGCCTTTAGGGCAGACCTCCAAATACTGTAAAATGGTTGTGAGAACAGTGATCCTTTCTGTTGATCACAGTGACCCTGAGAAGAAACTCAGATATAGTGTTTCAGACCTGTTGACACACTGATCATGGGAATGTGCAAACAAAAAGTTCAGCTAGACCATTCTGATTCAGACACAATTATAGGATCTGCTAGCATCTTATGTTTCAGGTTGATCAGGGACATACTGATTTGTGGGTCTAGTAAAATTGCCCACATCTTCAGTGTTTTTGTTGATTTTGAAGTTGATGTATTCATTGAGGGAAAAAAGTGTTGATTTTTCAATTAAGATGCAACCTTCTCAATGCAATGCATAATTATAGCGTTCACTCAACCTGAAGAAAAACATTTTTACCAGTTAAATAGTAATAATCAAGATGAGAACTGTATCAGAAGGATGTTAATTTTATGATCATCTCTATTTAAATAATAAAAAATCCACAGGACCTTTGCTGTTGTAACTATTCCATTGGGGTGGTATTGTACTTTACATGCAGCCTCCATGAAACCCACTTAAAAACCATTGGCTGCTGACATTGTGGCTGGCCAAAGATCACGCTTGTAAAATAGATACTTTCCAGCTGCTGAAGATCACTTGCTTCAACAGGACTAGATGTGTTTGACCAAGAGTATTAGTGATGGTTCTTAACAGCCTTAGGGAGGATCACCAAACACAGGAAAGCAACTTACATTTGAAGTTCCAACAGTTGGCATCTGCATGCCGAATATGTTTAAGAGTGCATGCTACTTTTCCTGCCGACGAAATGGATAAGCTAGCATTCGAGGATTATTTAGCATCGAAGGAGGATCTTGAAACAGCTATGAGCTTAGAAAGCAACAACACACCTGGCACTGCAGCATGCACAGATCCAAAATTAGCTCTGGACTTACCACTTCTTTCCAGTTTTGTAAATAAAAGGTGAAAGGAGTTGGGTGAATATGAGGAGTGAAGGCACTATATTTTGTCAAGATTTTAGCAACTAGTCTGGAAAAACTCAGTAGCTCTGTGGAAGTTTGACAATACCAATATCTATTCAACATAAATTATTTTGAAGGTCAGAGAATTTTATAAGATATATCAGTAGCAATGAAGAATTAGATAGTGATGCCAATAGTACAGCTGAAAAAAATGTGAAGTGATTGTGTCTGATTGATGTAGCAATCAAAGACTCTTTTCTGATGTTATTCCTGATACATATATGAGTAGCATATCTTCCTAGGCTGGTGTAGTTCTCATTAGAGATCAGCTCCACTACCTGTGAAAGGGAACAAGTACTACAGATTTAACAGCAAGTAAATTCCAAATTTATGAAAGACCCTGATCTCTGGTTTGTACTGCAGTTTTGTTTGAGCACAATGTTCTAAGTGTTTTCTTTATTATATTCATGGTAGTCAGTGGAATAATAACAACAGTAACAACAACAAAATGATTTCCTCAAGCATTCACTGTTTCTAAGCCAGTTTTAAGTCATTGCATGAAGTTATTTGGTTTTACTTGCATGATTAGAATGCTAAGATAATGGTTATTCATTTGTATGAGAAATAGTTCTTATGTAAAAAATATTGATTCTTGCCTTCAGAAAGCATTCTGAGAAGTTTGAAGAAAGAAGGGAGGCTTATTCAAAATATTTAAATAATAGTAGGGTAGGATAAGTTCAGAGAGTGATGAAGTCCTGCGAATCAGGCTCAATTCCCCCGTTACTATTTTGTTTTTATTTTGTCTGTTTGTGTGTATGTGTACATATATGGGTGTGTCATGACTCACAAGTGGAGTTCAGAGGGAGTTGAGAGAGTCAGTTCTTTCTTTCTATTATGTTGGTTGTAGAAATTGAACTCAGTTTTTCAGACTTGGGAGCAAGCTAAGCCATCATGCCAGCCTCCCTTCTACTACTATGATCTTGGTTAGTCACTAAACGTTCCATTGCTTCCATTTCTGCATCTTCCGAAGGGCTGAGGACAGTAAGGATGGAATGAGGATAATTTTGTTCAGAGCATTTATTATTAACACAATTACTATGATATTCACAATAAAACTCAAGGATAGATTGCTGGTATAGACCCTAAGTTCTCTCATTTGTTGTTTTTTGTTTTTCCCTATTCAAGATATCAATATAAGTTGGAATAATTGAGAAAAGCCTCATGAAGAAATTGAAGCATGGTCTTCAACTATAAACCAGGTTTATAGATGATTAGAAATGACATGAACCTAGAGATTACCCACCCATTATGTCCCTGCTTGCTGAACATTAATAGCTCTTGCCTAGGGCTCACTTGGTGTTGTATCTTCTAAACACTATATATCTTAAGGCATCTGATTTTTCACAACAACCTAATTTAGTAGAAACTACCATGTCCTGTTTTATTTATTTATTTATTTATTTTGGGGAATAAAGTTATGTTACAGAGAAGTTAAGTGTGGACTCCCCATGATCAATAGGTAGGTTTTCCTCGAGAGTTATTCTTAACCAGTACCTATCAAATAGAGCTGTGTCAAAACTGAGATTTCTAAGGCAAAGCAGTTTGGTCAAGGTAATAAGTAGTGCTAAATAGTGACAAAAGTAGACAAAGTAGCTAAATAGTGACAGACCTCTTAGTAGGGAATTTTCAGTATATTCACGTTTGCCACTCATTTTGTTAATAAAGGGAAGGTCTTGGGGTGGATGAAGACCAAGTGTTGATGCTGCTGATAGGCAAGTATGTTTCCTGCATTTCAGAGAGGATAGGCTCAGTCTCTGAACAGAGAGACAGGCGTTAGATGATGGGGGAAAGGCAGGTATAAGATTCAAAGGTGGGAATAAGTCAAATTCTGTGGACTAGCAAAAGTATATCAGATGCATTTGGAATTTATTTGATGAACAAATGAACCTGGAAATTTCTCAGGATGAAGTGAGATAATCACAGTGTTGAAAAAGAGGAAAAATAAAACCAAAGGGTATCTTTCAAGTATATTTTAGCATGTCAGCACACTTGTACTCAGTTAACCATATTTCCAAAAATATGTACTAAATAATGAATATATTTTGGGAATTAATATAATTTCTTTTGGAATGTGATGTGATAATTCAAAGGAGTATGCACTGGCTAAAATTCATGCTTGTGTAGTAAGGGAAGAGGAAAAGCAGGCCTATCCTCTGTATACCTTCAATTTACAAAGCTCTCTTTACTACAAAGGGGCCAGGAGGAGAATGCAAAACAGGCTATTATGTTTGGAATCCTGTGATTGTTTTGCAACTGGTATCCATGTGCTTTTTCAAAGCTTATCTTTTTTCTATCTTTTTTTATTTGCACACTTGGAAGCAGAGCAGAGTGCTCTTTCGTCTTCATATTTTTTAGTTTCTTGAAACTATCAATTACAAAGAGGACTCTATAATACACACACACACACACACACACACACACTCAACTTTAAGTGCTAGTATAAGCTACTGAATCTGTCAGCTGGCTCCAGCATTTGATGCATCTAATGTTAGGCCCCCTACATCTGGAGACAGCAAATGATTCTCTAAAGAATGAGATTATGATTTTGGGGGAAAACCAAAAGGGAAAAGGTAAGGGAGAAATCCGTTCTATACACAATCTCCTACATCATGTTGTGTCGGTAAACAAGAAGGCTAGTTGTCACTTTCTTTGATCACTAACTTATAGGAAAATGATATGCCTGTAGTCATGACCTGCAATAGTCATTATGCTGTCTAATCTAGTATGTAAGACTTCCAAAAGGTTAAACTTAAGTTAAGTAGGGTGACATAGCAATAAATATAACTTTGACAGTTTTAAAGGAGGCAGCTAAACATTAGAATACTTTAATACTTAGATATGTCACTTAGACCTTATCTAATAACAAACACATCATTGCATTTAAAAATATAGAAGCTATTAGTAACAAATATTTATTTGAGTGAACTTTTTGTGAAAATAAAAGTTTTTTGTAGAACTTATTTTCCAGTTAGTGCCCCTGTATACACCAAATAACAAAAAATCTTGCTTTGTGAAAGGATTACTATTGTGTGTGTTTTGATGTTACTACAAAATGTGCCACTCAAGATAGAAGTAAAAAGATCTGTAATATTCAAATATCATTGTGTCTGTGGTATAATTTTCCATTTTGGAGAGTTCCTAGACACCGTGGCTACATTGCCATGCTCTGTGCTCTACAGTTTATGTCTAAAGCTATAATTTAATTTATTCTGCCTTGTAGTTAGTTAGCAAGTCAAAGTAAAAAAATACACATTGGAGTGTTGCCATGACACTTTTGCTGTGGAGTTAACTGAGTGACAGGTGAGATACCTCTGTTCCCCTCGAATCTGGCTCCACTCCTGATGGAGCTTATTATGTGGAGTAGCCCCCTGCTGCAGCCTCAGGAGACTTGTGGGTATTCTGTTAAGAAGGCTCTAGAGCAGAAGAGAAGGGGAAGGGTCCTTTGTACCGGCCTCTGACAATTTACATCAGTCAAGTAGAATAAAATTCTAAAAGTAATTTTCTATATATTTTGTAGAAGACTCTGATTCTGTAAACAGAGCAAGAATTAAGAACATCTCATAGGTCATAAGCATAGGCAATAATGAGTATTTGGGTAACTATTGGTTTTAAATTCCAGGTACTCCAAATATTACACAAGATCATATCATCTAAGTCAAATGTAATCATAATTTTTATAAATGTCTTGTTATTGATTGCTGTGAGGTACTGAAATCTGTTTTAATAAACTAAATATCCATGACTAGAGTGCTTCTAAGTAACTGTTCATTCTCAAGGTTGTGAAGGTGGATGACAGTTCTCTCTTAAATCCCTCCTGAAATATTGTAATGTGACCTGGTTCCTTTGTGTTTTTAACTCTCAACTGGATTCCACTTTAAAATGAGAGATTTGTTCTTGCAGAAAAAAATAAATAAAAATAATGAATGTGTCAAAGCAATTGCAAAAATTGTTTATAAAAATGTAGTAGAGTTCTGAAATTATGTATCCCAGTATCAGTTTTCTTGGAGTCTAATATGTCCTTTAGCTACGGAAATGTGAGCTGTGTATTTACTGATTGTTTACAGTTTGTTCTTACAGTGCTTGCAAAGTCAGATGCTTATGTAAGTGTTTTACCTTGGTGTCTGCCTACTGCTGATGTAGTGGTTACGGCTAAGCATATCTAAGTCTTCCTTGTTTGGTTTCCTTTATCATTGTGTTTGACTTGTTTGCTTCCTGTTTTATTTGTATAGGCTGGACTTGTCAGTAGAGACTTAAACTTATTCTTTTAATGCCACTCTTGTGCAGTAGACATTACTGTTTATGATTAAAAATGATAAAATGGGGGAACTGATTGACTAAAGAATGTGGCCCTCCCAGCTCTGTTCTTTCTTACCTATCCCATATTTCTCCCTTTTTATGGGGCTATTTTCCAGTTGTGTGTTTGAGACATGCTCTTGCTATATAGCCACGTTGGCCTCAGACACTAACTAAGTCCTGCTGCTTCAGCTTCTGGCAGGGGCGGGAGCATGGTGGAGATTATAGCAGCACACACCACCTGCCCAGATTGTTCATTTTTGGCTTTTTTAAAAAAGATTTATTTGATTTTATTTTATGTATATGAATGTTTTGCCTACATGTACGTCTGTGTTCCACATGTTTGGTGTCTGTAGACCAAAAGAGGGGCATCAGAACCTCTGGAATTGAAGTTACAGACAGTTGTGAGCGCCATCTGAGTGCTGGGAGCCAAACCCAGATCCTCTCCTAAAGCCTCCAGTGCTTTCAAAAGATAAGCCATCTCTCCAGCCCTGTTGGACAGTTCTCAGTCTAATAAAGTTACAGGAAAATTTCCTGAGGTTGTAAATGCTTTATGTACAAGCAGTTCTGTAAGAGTGGTGGCACACATTCCCTCCTGCAACGGTGACTTAAGCATTACAAAGCATCTTATTTTACTCATTCTTATTATGTATCTATTATTTAATGTGTGTGCATGTGCATGCCTCGTGCATGTGCATGCCTCACGCATGTGTAGAGGTCAGAAGACAGCTTGTGGGACTCAGTTTTCTCCCTTCACTACATGAGTCCTCTACAGAACTGAGACCATCAGCCTTGGTGGAAGGCACCTGTACCTGCTGAGCTGTCTCACCCGCCCATTACAAGACATTCTGAAGGACCTTTCTCAAATTTATTTTAGGATATAAATTATANGTATGTTGTATTAAATTAATAGTTGTTTTAAATAAATTGCACTCAGAGTATTTACCTGAGTCAGTATTAACAGCTGTAATATGGCCTGGTGACAGGTCATTTCTGAAGGTGTTTCTTGTCAGGGAGATTGCCAGGTTCCCTTTGTGATCACTGTATCTTTGTTGTTTTGGCAGCTAGTAAAGTTTTATTGGTATTTACTGAAAGGTTTTTTTTTTTTTTCCGGGCAAACTTTCCTAGCTCTGGTATTGAGAACATGTTTTCAGCTTTGATTGTCTACTGTTGGGGTCTTTTTGAACAAGGAGCCAAGTGACTAATAATGTTTGAATTGATGTCAATCATGTCCTTTGTAGGGTCACACAGAAATGCGGCAGGTGTGCTGCAACCCTATGAGCCCTGCTCCGTACTTACTCTACATATTATTTTGGTGCTAAAACGGTCAATTTAAGACAATGCAAATTGCAGGCTTTATTTTTTTCTCATACAAATGAAAAGAAAAGCATGTGAAATTATTAATCAAACACAAGGATTCAGTACCTTACAAAGAAGGGAATTATACAAGTAGTAATGAGTTACCAAGTAACCAAAAGATCGTTTTGAGGACTTACATATGAAAACAGTCAATGCAAAAAATATCTAAAGTAACAGAATACTAAAAAATTTTTAAACTTGAGTGTGTTATATATTATAGAATGGAATGTCAGGCTCTCGCACCCCCACCCACCCCTGGTCATCTCCCGGTCCCTGGGCCATATACCCTGTCTCTTTTTCCTGGGTTTATTTGAAGCGTTGTCCAAATTATGCTAATATATGTGAGATGACTTCTAAAATTACAGTCATACTGCTCTACTGAAGACTTCAGTGAGTGAATTCACTTAAACATGTATTTGTTTCCTACTTATTATTTCATTGCATTTAAAATTGAAAAATAGCTTATGTTTTCCTTCATAAAAATACCGGCTGCTTGTTAAACATTTTTTGACACGTATTTATTCATTTGTGTGTATGTGTGTGTGTGCCCATGCCACTGCATGCATATGGATGTCAGAGGACAACCTATGGGAATTCTCTTCTCTGTGTGAGTCTTGGGGATTGAACTCAGATTCTCAGGCTTGGTGGTAAGTGCCTTTANGTGCTGAGCCATTTTGCTCAGCCTGATTACTTGTTTTTTGTGAGTAAAACTTACAAGCCCTAAGAACTGTTGTTTGGTATTTATTCTGCAGGGATAGGCATATTAGGATTTGGCAGGCTTTTGGAGTAATGTAATATTATCTTAATTTTGTTTTGCATATTGCCCATAGTTAAAGTAATTACTATGAAATTTTAGGTTAGATTTTCTGTGCTTATGAGTTAACTAAAAGGGAAAATTGAAGGTCACATTTATCACTTGTCACTTTTAAGCAATACAATTTTGATGCTCTCATTTGCATTTAGTGTTTTCCTTTGTGTATTATCTGCTTACTTTTCTCTTTTCCTTCCTTTTTTTTAATAGCAGTATATTTTGAAGAATAGATTTACCACACTTTTATCAAGCTATTTGTTAGAAATCTGTCCTCATTACTTACTGAGGGCAGCACCCTAAGATTTGTTCTAGATGCTGGAGGAGGTTGGAGTTCTGGGTTCCTTTTGAAAGGAGGTGGTCTTCATGCTTGCATAGTGGTGAGGGCAGAGTGCCCCTTATGTCTGGATACACAGGCCCATGTGCTATAACAGTCATCAGAGATTCTTCATGCAGGCGTAAGAGACACCAGAAAGTATTGGAATCTTCCAGACGATGCCCAGCTAGGAGTAATAACTTCTTTCCTAGTCATTCCCAGATACCTGCCACCTATCATTTGAAAGGAACCACAGGTGAGGGTGCAGAGAAGTCATCTTTCTTTTGGGGATTTTGCAGGTCTTCAAGAGTGTCTGTATTAAAGCACAGTGGGGCGGATTCAATAGACATGGACTTTCTGGATTCAGAAAGGTCAGGGTAGGACTTCATTAAGTAGGAAGCTTTCGGGAGGTGGATTTGGATGGATTTTCTCATTTGGGAACTTCATTTCGATTGATTAGATCTGTTTCTCAAATAGCTGCATCTTGTTCGNTTTGTTCTTGCCAGTTGGATGTGGAGTGCTGTATGTTTGGGCTCACGACACAGAATTGGTTTCCAAAAAAAGTGTCGTGCTGCTTTCCATCTACTGGACCAGTAGGGGTGGGAAGATCTGACTCGAAGCCAATGCAAAATGCAAAAGTGATTCAGTTTGCATCATTCCTCCATTAGAACTTCCTTTCCCTGTTCCTACCCTTTTCCAGATAAAAGAACCCGTTTCTCCCTGGGTACTCTTGCTGGCAATTAGCCTGGCAAGGTGAGGATCATTTAGTACTACTGAGCTGAACAGCCATTATATGAAGTCTGGGCTATAAACTTAGAGGAGTGAATCAACATATTGTGTATTCAGTCTCTTTATTTTTCAATTAATAATGCTTTTAAAATTAGGAAAATACTTTTCTGTTTTTGATATTACTTTTTGTTTTATTAATATACTAACATCTTACTTTCCCATATCAACCAGAAAGTAAGTGGTCCATGTAATTGAATTTAAAAGAGATTTAAAACACTTTTGAATACAGTGAGTGCTTTAAAATGTCAACCATATTGCCTGCACAGCTTTCTCATGTGCATCATGTACCCTCCTCGCTACAGGATGTATACCTGATTTTACTTTTTCATAGTGAATAAGGGTCATTGCAAATGTGCGTTACTATTATTTCTACAGCGCAAAACACCTGGAGCAGAGTTCAGTGCCCATTTTCACAATATGGCCCCAGAGAAACATATGCCCCAAAGTCTTGTATCAGATCTTTGCCATTTTTCTCTTGTGTCTATTCAACAGTAGATCTACTACTTGTCATTGTTGCCTGAGGAAGACCTTACAGGTATAAGCCATTAACACAACATTTATGATTAGAGCTGGTATGTGTGTGTGTAAGACAGGTAGAAATATAGACAGACAGACAGACAGACAGACAGACAGACAGACAGATAGATAGATAGATAGATAGATAGATAGATAGATAGATAGATAGACAGACACAGGTGAATGATAGACAGACAGACAGACAGACAGACAGACAGACAGATAGATAGATAGATAGATAGATAGACAGATAGATAGAAAGAAAAGTGGAAATGTACATACATGCCTACATGTGGACACATGATGACTTACGTGTTATATAAGGGACAAGGTACTCACAGGCCTAGCAAATAAGTAGGTGAAGTGAGCTCAATGAAGATGTTGCTGGAGATTGGTATGGGAGCAGAAGAGAGTGTTTGAATTTTTAAAGCATAAAATATTTGGAATCTGATATATTAAAAGTATGACAAGTAACCAAATGTAGTTGAAACCAATGAAATGTTGGCAACCTGACTGAGATCGTGGGAGCTGATGGGAAAAGTCATTTTAGTCAAGGGAGAGAAGTCGACTTTGCATACCCACCATTTTCTGAGGAGAGGAATGACACATCCAAACCCATTTCCATTATATTCTGGTACAATATTGTAATGGTGTTTTGCAATGTACAGAAAGTTGCATTAGTGAGTCTACTTTTGAGAAAGAGCTGCCCCAGGAGGTCAAGGCTTCACCAAAAGGACCATTCTTCAAACTGTGAGGATTCTGGATTTCTAGTTCAGCTTTGCCTTCAAGTCCTCAGTCTGTGGAAATGTGATGCTGAATGGGGGTGTGAGTTCCGGGGTCACTCCAGGACCTTTTTACATGTGATCTCCTCTTTGTTCACATGTGCCTCTGACAGAATTATTCAGAAATCTGTGCAGCGGAGAGCACACTTACTCCTGCTGATAGGAGTCACTGAAGGCTTAGGTCCCTCTCCTAAGAAATGTGTGATTCCACTAAGATTCCCTGCTGACAGCAGGTGTCGGCTGTGCCCCAAGCTGACCTGCTTTCTTCTAGGGATCTTCTTAGTGTTCCTGTATTCAGAGGGTTCTGGAGATTAAACCAACACTGTCTCAGTCTCCAAACTTTGACCACATGTAACATCATCTTGAATTTAAAAATTCTGAGGTTCAGAAAACAGTGGTTGTTTTTCATGATTACTAAACATCTTTTAAGTTGTGAAAATGTCGAGGGGCCTGCTACATAGTGGATTTCTGTGAACCAGCAATATCCCCTTAGAATTTTTGTGTCATCTTTCTTATAACTACTTAAAGAATCTTATTTAAGAAAGAAATTGATATCATGTTGCCATTCAATGGCCTGAATTTCTGCCTCAGAGATATTATAGGTGAATATATTTCCAGATGCTGCAAACAATGGAAAATCATGAAAGCTCAAATCAGGGTTCCTGCCCTTAAATGTGTTTCAGTTTGCATTTTGATAGCAGTTTAGAAATGTTATCGCTTGTTTTGTCACAGACATAATTCACATCTTTCTTCAGGCACTGTAAACAAGAGAAATGGTTTAATGGCCCCATAAAGGCACTCTGCTGATAGCTCAGATTAGGCTCTTTAGTAATGGATGTCAGGGTGTGTGTGTGTGTGTGTGTGTGTGTGTGTGTGTGTGTGTGTGTGTGCGCGCGCGCTATGTGCTGTGAGGGTAGGGAGAGCTTGAAGAGGTATATGTACTGAGAAAGAATCTTTTGAGAGGCTCAGCTGGAGCTCGAGGACGCTCTGAGCTCTCTACTTTGCAAGATGTATTTACAGAACATGTGACATTATTGTCCTTACTTGTATAAGCCTTCCCCTTTGCTTCTGAAATTTAACGGAACACTAATTGAGGTCATTGCCATCCATTTATCACCTGAACTTGAAGTGATACCAACTTAAAGTAAATGTTTCATCTACTAAGTGTACTCCTAACTACATATATTTGTATAAAAGGCTGCATGCATTTTTCATGGTGTGCTTGTATCTGGTCTTAAATAATCTAATTTATGTATACCATTTATTTTTTTCACCTTTTACAGAGGTTTTTCCTCCTCCAAACCACTCTCATAGCCAAGTAATTTTTTTTCCCTAAGCACTTTGATGTCTACAACATGATTTGTTTTTATTTTGACTTTTTCAGTTATATTTTCTAGACAGGTGTAAAAAATTCTACATGTTATATGTCCCCCTGGTCTAAGTAAGTGCTCTGAAATTCCTCATGCCTCATAAATTTGTAGCGTTTTAGTCTCGATTTTGTGCCGTCTTTCACCAGCTTGTTTGTACAGCTCCATGAATTGACTCTGTGAGGCCACACAAAGTGTTGACAGATCCCAGAGACCTTTGTGGACTAGGTTAACAGTGGGTACGAGCACACATCACTCTGCCAGCTTCTTCCCTGTTTGCTTTCTCTCTTATCACTGTAGATCATGATCTGAAACAAGGATCAGCAAGCTGTTCTCGGGAGAGAGTTAGATGGTCAACATTTAGGCTTTGCAGATCCTTTGGTCATGACTACTCAAGTTAGCCACGTGGCTCAAACTAGGCACAGACTGTCCACCGATGAATGGGGTGGGAAAGGGTTATATTAAAAATGCAGTTATAAAATCAGGTTGTAAGTTGTAGGTGGCCACAGCCTATCATTTAAGAAGTCCTCAAGTACCATATAGTAGACTATCCTAAACATCATGGTTTGGTTTTGGTTTTATTTTCTTAATAGGCCCGAAGTCCCAGTACCAAGGTGAGGAGACTCTGTGGGGAAGCTGCAGTCCTGGCTTATAGTCCTTGAAAATTGTAGATTTGTTTCAAAGACCTGCTTCTCTTTGGAGAAGAACTAAAAATAAATGTTAAAAATAATTGTTTTGTATTCATAGAAATTATTGTTCTGTTTCACTCTTAGAAGAATTAAGGAGTTTAAAAAAAAAGGAAAGGTCAGAGCCAAGCTCATTTGCTGTGTATTTACATTTTCTATCTGTGTCTAGAAGGAGAATGTATGTCATTTGTGACGTTTCGGTTATCCCAGGGTAGGACAAGCTTTCAGTGTGAGAGAGCACCATTTTTGCTTTAGTGTAATATGAGTAGTGTGAAATTTTAAATGTCTTTGGTCTCAGGAATAAATTGAAAGAAGGCAGAATGCCTAAAACAAACACAAATGCTCCGAGAAGTTTTTGCATTTAGATACAAGTGCCAAGAATATGTTAGTGAGGTCATGCATACAGCTGTGTGTATCACACACACATGAATTAATCTAACAGAAGGAATACAGAACAGGCTAAGACTTTTACTAGAGGAAATATTTTTTAGAAATCTAAATAAAACTCTGGTTGGACCCATATATGCACTTGATGGTATGAAGCCGTCTTTTTCGGCACCGGCACTCCATAGTTCCATATTGCTCCCAGCACCTACTGTTGCAACTGGGGCCCAGTAGACACAGTTATTACCTAAGGAATGAAAGGCTTGGAGATACCTGATGTGATTTTATATAATGTAATGTGTTCATGAACAAGAAACATTATAAGTGCAAGTACAAACAAATTTGAATTTTATTGCAACCCTAATCCCCAGGTTCTTTAAAACAATTGTTTATTTGTTATTATTTTTAAAGCAGGGTCTCTTGTAGCCCAGGCTAGTCTTGAAGACATTAAACATCTGATCCGTTTGTTTCCACGTCCCAGTGCTGGGATTACAGGCATGTAATAATACTTCAATTTTTAAACTATGTGTGCTTTATGTGTGGATGTTTTGCTTCCATGCATGTCTGTGAACATATATGGTTGGTGTCTGGGAGGGTCAGAAGAGGAAATCAGATCCACTGGAACTGGAGCTACAAATGGTCATAAACCACCTTATAGGTGGTAGGAATCGAACCCAGATCCTCTGCAGGAGCAACAGGTCCTCTTAAACAGAGTCAGCTCTCCAGCACAAGACTCTAAGTCTTAGATCTTTACTATGAAGCATGCTTAACGCTTCTTTATGACTATGTTAGCTTATCATTTCTGTGACTAAATACCCAATGAAATAAAAGCAGAAAGATTTATTTTGGCTAATGGCTTTGGAGTTTTTAGGTGGCTGGCTATGCTTCTTTTTTCTGCAGTACACAATGCATCATGTCACAGAGACTTCTTACATCTAGGAAGAAAAAGAGGCACCAGTGTCTCGAAATCCACTCCAGCAGCCTTCCACTGTGCCTTACCTCCTAAAGGGTTCCTCTCTTCACCATAATGCCTCAACATCTGAGCATTTGATTGACAGTCAAGTCCAACCTTAAATCCACAACAGCAACAAAAGCTACCAAACTGGAATGGTCCTTATAGAATTTGTAGCGGTTCTTTGAAGATCTCATAAAATATGTAAATTTGAGTTACTTTCAAGCATGGTTGCTGTTTCCCATTAGGATTCTAAACTGAGCCATACACCGAAACTCCATCTATTTGTGTATGAGGGCTTAGTGAATAGCTATAACAAACATGGCCTGTTCTCAGCGGAAGGTTACGAGGAATGCCTTATTGTCATGATTATGAAAGTATTCTCCTGAGAGAATTTAATCCATTCTTTCTACCTTCATGTTAGTTTATATTGTGTTTTTGCACAATCAAAGATGCATTTTTAAAGTATCATCCTTGCTCTTGGAAAGCAGGGGTGTCTCGGTACTTCTGTAGTGTTCTGACTGAACTGTTTCCCTTTCTAAGATGTAGGTAGAAAATAAAAGGAAGTATGCGTGTCTCACAGTTCACAGTTCTAAAATGAAAACAATCACTAAATTACCAGCCACTTAACAATGAATACCATAACCCCTAGTAAACTCTCNGATTAAGAAGTGGTTAAGTTTATTTTGGAAGTGTATATTTTTAAGTCCNGGCATTTTGGAATTCTTAAATTTAACCACTAGACAAACTCAGTCATCATTAGTCAGACTTAAGACGTGGTTTCAGAGGTCAAGCTTCCATCAAAGCAAAGAATACAAGGCACATCTCTGGAGTGCTCTAGCTGCCTCTCCCTAGAAGAATAGATTGCTAGAGCTGTGGGTCTTCAAAGTTTGCACAGGAACCCTCATTGAGGAATGCCTGAGATGAACTGTGAATTTCATACATAGATCAATGATTCGAACTCTATGAAGTCAGGAGTAAAGTATCATTTCGAAACATCATTTCTTTGTCAATGAAATGAAGAGGCTAACTCACTTGATTTAATTCACTTGAAAAAGGAAAGATTCACTTTAATTAAACTACAAACAATGCCGATGCCTGCAGGTCTGTGTTCCAGACCCAGGGACGACCGCACTGCAAGCTGAGTGTAAGCAGCCTCTGCAGCAGGCTGGAGCCGTGTTCAGTGAAAGTAATTTAATTAGTGTTGATCATGACTCCAGATGATGGTGATTTGATAAGGAATAATTTAGTACTTAACAGCCTTTTACATGCACCAACTCCATGTGGGAAGGTACAGCAAATTGCACGAAATGAATGTGCTGCTTTCTCTTGCGCTGATGCCAATGATCTGGAAAAACCTCCTATTAGCAGACGATAAGCCTCGAGTCCTGTGATGAAATATACCTAGCCAGCTTCCAGCTCAGCCCTGTCTACTGGGAGTCTCTATATCTCTTATGCATAGGTAAATAAAATAAAAGTTGTATACATGAAGTGATAGGTAGGATTCCCAGTAGGCAAACAAGCTAAAGTGAGGAACATAAGAGAAACTTCATGTTCTTGTGCAGAAAATTGAAGGCTTCAGTTTGGCTTTAAGTTTTATTCCTTATCCCTCACCTGCAGAAATTAAAAACAGAAACAAAAACAAACAAACAAAAACAACAACAAAAGAAAAAAACCACCCCAAACCAACCAAACAAAAATTCCTGAGCATCTTAGATCTGTCCCATTAGTCCTTTGGCTTATGACTAGTAAAGACAAAATTAATTCCTGGCTCATGATGATTAACAGCCCCACATGCATAGACTGAAGCTGTAAAGATAGCCAAAACCCTCCACTGCTAGAGCTGGAGAGCCTACAAGGTGAAGAGCCTCCAAATGTTGTTACCTAGATGGAGTTTTCAAGTGCTGCATCTGTTTGAATGCAATGTATGCCAGTGTGGCCAGGCCTCGTGCTGGAGTCAGCCTTTGTCCAGTTATGATAATCCTCTAGAAATTTTTGTAACATAAAATCATTACACGGCCAGCTTGGTGACAAAAGTTACTGGGAATGGGGCGTTGATTTGGTTGGGCTTCAATAACAAAGTGCCATGTATTGGGTGGCTTAAAAACAGGTATGGTTTGTTTTCATTTCCAGAGATTACAGAGCCAGATGGAGATGTGAACAGGGTTCTGAGGAATAAGAGAGAGGATCTGCTCTGCAGTTCTTCCCCCAATCTCTGTCACTTTCTTGTCAATCTTTGGCATTTCTTGGTTTGCAGAATCTTCAAACTTGGTGTCTGCCTTCAGCTTCATGGGATGTTCTCTTGAGTCCATATCTCTTGTCCACATCTTCCCTTTGTGTGAAGATGCTAGCCATGGAGTTACAGCTTACCTTAGAGACTTAATTTAACTGAGTCTGTGAAAAAAACCATACACTTAACACAGAAGGAAATCTTTACACTCCCAGTTAGCTTTGTTTTGCAAATTATAGGGCTTAACTCCATAGCTGTGAGAACATCTCTGTTTGTGGACCCCTTGGAAGGTACTTTATTCCCTGCTATTTTTGAATGTTCTTTGCCTGCAGATGCCATACTTTACTGATTTACCTCCACCAATGAATATTTAAAACATTTTTAGTTTTCTTTTCATGAATAAACTCTCACAAACATTTCTACATACGTCTTTTGGGGAACACATGCACTCCTTTCTCATATATGAGAATACATATTAGTGTAATTACTACATCATAAGGCACATTCATGTCAAACCTTAGCAGGTAACCACACCCTTTTCGGAGATGCTTATACCAACCCATCCTCTTAGCAGCATAAATAAGAGTTTCAATTATTTTTTTCTTCAGTATCAGTATTGTCAACTCTTACAATTTAGTTTTTCTAATGAGAATTTGGTGATAATTTGTGGTTTTATTGGCAATTTCCTGATGAGCAAAATTTGATAGTACTTTCCCTTGTTTTGTTACCCACCCCATCTTGCTACTAGGGTATTTTCTTCTATGAACCTCTTGTCCGAGTCTTTTGTCTGTTCCAGTTGGTCATTTGTATTGCTATACAACCACTCCTATTATGTTAAAAAAGAATTGTTTATCTGATGTTTCTGTTGCAAGCATCATGGAACTTATGGCTTCTCTTTCATTCTTCTAATCGTGCAGTTAAAGAGACAATTTTAATTTTAGTAAAGCTTAATTTGCTAATTTTTTCTTTTAGGTTAAGTGTATTTTGCAAGTTGTATTTTACTGATCTTTTCATACCTTTTGTAAAAAACATAGAAATATATCATCTTAGGTCTTCACAAATTTTTATTCATGGAAATTAAATCTGAGTTCCCAGATCTTTATGTTACTTCTCTGAGGGCAAATTGATTTAAGAAAATGTAAAACCTAGGTTTTAATTCAAAGTGCTAGAAATTGAGTACCTACATTTTGTTTTCTATGTTCTATGTTCTAGTAAATAATTAAGAAGTTTTGCCAAAGGTACCAATAAATATGTTACAACATACATGTTTGTTATCTAAGAATTAGTGAAAGAGTGCACACACATGTATCACACATGTGTACAGGAGGAGAAAGTTTTCTTAGTGAACACTGTGAATGCTTTTGTGGTTTTCTTTTCCATGTATCAGATTTTTTATCATGGATATTTAATAGTGAAATAAACCTAAACAGAATATAGTTTATTCTGTTTATTATTGAGTGCTTATCAGACTTTTAAAAATATAGTGAAATTTATTAGTTGGTTTTATAGTCATAAAATAAGTACATTTATGTGAATATATGTATATAGATTTCTTGTAGTGTATATTTTATGACATAATCTATATTAAATTAAGCACAAATGAATGTATATGAACTGTAACTGTGCTTTAAACACAGCTACATACTAAATTATATGAAAAAGGAGAACATTTGATACAGAATAATTTTTATTAAGGATTTCATGTGATGAAAAACTTTCATGTATCATATTTTATCTTCATAGTTTTGGTAAATAGGCAGGTAGTTTAGTTTTTGTTTGAAAATAACCATCGACCTTAAAGATGTTGGTTTCCTTCTTCTCCATACTATTATGGCTTTCCTTTGGACCTACACCTGGATTTTCTTTGTCATGCGCCTTGAAATGGTTGCTACTGAAGCTTTACTACTGAATAATGCCTAAAGCTGTACTCCAGCCTTGATTCACAGTCACATTTTTTCCTCTCTGTTTTAGTCATTGGAAATCTTTATGACACGTTTTCAAAACTTCTTTTCTGAAAACTGAGCTTCCAGAATTGTGAATATCAGCAAGCGAATTACTACTGATTTGATTTACTTTAAGCAGAGAAACATTTCAGGTGTGCATTTTGCTACACATTATAAGCAGAAAAGGGGGGTGCAGAGCACAGAAAATTTCCAGAATCCTTTCAGCCTCATGGATTGCCAAATTCTATTATTCTTACAAGCATAATTACTATGAAATGTTAATGATACTTTAAATAAGAGAAGTAAAACAGACTAATAGACTTAATTCCTAATTGAATTGAATCTTTATATGGATCTTTTTGTTCTGTTTTTAGTGGCTTTTCATGGCCTACCACTGAAAATCAAGAAAGAACCCCACAGCCCATGTTCAGAACTCGGGTCTGCCTGCAGTCAAGAGCAGCCCTTTAAATTCAGCTATGGAGAAAAGTGCCTGTACAGTGTCAGGTAAGCAGCTCAGTGCTCACATAGAGAGCAGCATCGCTTTCTGAAACAGAAAGTACAGAATGATATAACAATCTCAAGTCAATTTTATGGGTTGCATCTTCATTCTATGATAAGCTAATTAGGTAATGTATTCAGCAGAGCTCTAAAGACGCATTTGCCATACAATCACACACTTGAGCGTCATTTTAAAGTAATAATTCTCATCTCAATCATCAGTTGTTTTTCTACTGTATTGATGCATCTTGGGTTTGAAAAGAGGGTCTTATTTGGCACAAGCACCTTTTGAAGGTTCCCATTGGAATGAATGCATTATTTACTTTAGGTAGAGAGTTTGTCGGGAAAAAATATAACATTTGGCAGGCAAAAGCAGTACATTAGTTACCTGATAGGCTTTACAGATGATCTATAAGATGCATTCATGGACAATTGCAATAAAACTAGAATTTTATAAGGCCTAGCCAAGGCTATTATCTATTAAAAAGCCAGTTGTTCTTGAGAGATAATAAAGGGTGGTGCATTCTAAGAACATTGTTCATTTGCTGGAAAATTTGATAACACATATGTTCATTAAAAACCCTTTGTAGTGAATTGCATGCTTTTACTTTTCATATTGGCCTCTAATTGCACTTTAAAAAAGTTGGCTCTAGCTATTGACTATTACTCTTGATTACAGTAGAAACTTAGTTCTTAAAGGGAGGTTGTTTGAGAACTTATAAAAATGATTCCAAACACGTGCACTGCTTTATAAGGTGTATCACTTCAATGCATTAGGATCCTGAGGAATCTTGTGTTGTTGCAAATACATCTGCTGTCTGCCCTCCTTCACATTTGTGAGATGGAAGACTCAAGAAAATTAAATTGTACTACCTCATGGCAACTGACCAATGTTGAGATCTTTTGTTCCTGTTTGTTCTTGAAATTTATTGTTTTATATCTGACTTCCTAAGAGGCTCACTGAACTTATGGGGCAGCTTAGTTGAAAGTACAAAGTTTTATAAAACAGATCTATTGTAAAAGTGAACTCTGAAAGCATATTGAGTTCACATAAGATATTAATGCATGTTTGATTTATATATTTTATATTTGATTTATATTTTATATTATATAAAATTCCAAGATTTAGTTTTGTTGTTTGCATTTTCTTAATAAGGCATGTATTCACATCACAGTTATTTGGACATTGGAGAATTTCCAGACATTGAACAGTTTAGATGTAGGATTCTCTTTGCAACTCAGCACTCATCATTATGGTGACAATAAAAACACTATTTGATATAGTAGTATATCTCTGACCCATAAATTAACAGTTGAGGAATTAGCTGACAATTTAGAGGATTTTTGTGGAAACCAGCATCACTCTAAGCATATATGGTATATACAATAATTCTGGTACTTCCATCTCTCTCTAAATAATAAGATTTAATATAACACCTTATGGGGGAAGAAAGTAATATCTTAGGATAATTAGTC
>LZPO01036333.1:7131-18306 GCA_001675575.1 Neotoma lepida | reverse complement strand
CTGATAAAAAAGACCTAAGTCCTATGAAATTGCTCTAATTTATCTCCCTTTCCAGATTGCCTAGCTTCTTCATATTTCTCCCTCTGTAATGTGATGCTAGAGCAGGTCAATGTTCCCCAGTGGAAAGAAATGTACAGCACATTGCAAGTTCCTNAAACTAAGAAGGANTCAATGCACTCTGGTGGGTTAACTTACTTCAGAAAAAAAAATGGTTTTACATGACTTATAAAAAGGCAAGAACATATTTGGGAGAAGAAAAGTCCAGCTGTGGAAATAACTGAATTTATCTCTCTTTATAGATAAATCAAGAAAAGGAAAGTTAACTTTAGAACAATGATTAACTTAAATCTTTCCCACAGACTTTTGTATGGCCATACTAAAGTTAAAATATGTCAGTAACCTACAGAGAAGGTAAGAAAATGGCTTGCTAAGCCAAAAGAGGATNTAGATGACCAGTGTACTTAAATCACATGCCCACAATTATGTTCACCTTATTTATGATTTGCTGTATTTCTTTTTTATGCACATTCAATATGCAGTAGGAAATTAAGTTTAAAATAGTTTCCTGCCTGTTAATACTAAATTAACCCTATAAAATTTTAGCATAAAATAAAGTGGGATTTATCAGCTCATGGAAAGCCTGTCATTGGGCTTGCTGAGTCCTCTCAACATGCCTGTATATGCNTGTATGTGAAGGATGAGTAAGTTTGCCTTTCGGCATAAAGGACATTTTAAAATGTCATTTGAAAGGCTCAAATGGTGACCTTAAGCTGTATTGAAGATGATGGCTTTATGCCAAATTAGAATCCAAAGAGAGGGAGCTGGGAACATAGATGACTAAGAAATTGATCATTGTGAATATTTTAAGTTAGTACCTATAACTTATTATTGACAATTAGTCACTTGAGTTTATGCTAGAAGGGGTAAAAGACAAATACATTCAACAAAAGTTTTCAGTGTTAGCTATAACATATACCTTCCTATATATCATTTAACTATATCTACACATATTAATTAAATATAACATGGAATTAGTACATTTACATGTGTGTATANGGTNTTGTATAGTGTGTATAGTATTATATAGTATATGCACATGTATACATATGTTAGCAAACTAGGGGCTGGAGACATGGATCAGTGATTAAGAGTGCTTGCTGCCTTTTCAGAGGACCTGAGTTTGATTCCCAACACCCATGTTGGGTAGCTCATATTTGACTATATTTTCAGCTCCAGAAGATTTGATGTTCTCTTTTGGTCTCCTTTGGGAGTCATACATATTGCACATGCTCATTTTCTCTCTACCCCCTCTCTCTCACACAAACACATAAATAAAAATAAAAAATATATATATTATTTTATAATCATCTAAATTTACATCATATAAATATAATTTATATAAATATTATGCCATTTGGACTTATAATTTTTCCACTAAAGCCAAAGGCAATCTAACAAACACTCCATTACCAAGCATGAGAAACTTCCTTCTGAGTTGTTGGTCTGGATAGCCCAAAAGACTCCCAAAATAACATAGGCTATTGTTGCTGTTCTTTATTGCCTCTCATAGGTTGAAAGTAAGTCCTTATTGCTGAAGACACTGTACAATTTTGCACAAGATATAGACTTGATTGGATATGCCCTGAAAANTCCTTACTGAGTTCTGGCTTTTGTGATACCAGATGGCTTGATACAAGGTGCCAGTGGAAAGAAGCAATAAATAGCCCTAAGCAGNTTTGATACCTATGAACTACAGCGATGACTAACACGACAGGATATCCCTAAAGATGCAATAGCAGCCCTCATATCTTTAAGTAAACAAAACCTCTTTAACTGAATATAAGTTCTATTTAACTGGAGGGAAATGAAGCCTCATAGTAGAAACCTAGGCAACAACATGTTCATGGATAACAAAAGAACCTATTACCTCCACTTTACTAGATCAGCAAAATTCCTAACTGCATGCTAAAATTTATCCTTATACACACAGAGAGTAGCTCTTGCCTCTCATTGAATAAGCTTCTCTTTGTGACAGATGGAGAAAATTATAGAAAACGACAGCAGGTCAAAAAGCTGATTGCAAATTGTCCAGCCACACTGGAAACATNCATAATACAACTCCTTTATCTAAGGCTCAGAAAACATCATGGAAAGCAGAAGAGGGGGCAGAACAGTTGTCAGAGCAAGAAGACAAATAAATCTGCTCTGAGAGTCTGTCCTCTCAAAATGACAGGGAAGTTATACCCATGATACTTAAAGAATATGGTAATATTATTTAATACTTAAAAATAAAATCCAAGCAATAATAATATCAGTTGACATTCTAATGCAGTGGAGGAAGTCTTATGTTATCCCACTTCTAGATAAACAACAGACAACTAATGAATTCTTACAAAGGGATAACTGGCTTCTCCTAGGGATGAGCCCACTAATTGGTTATCCAGTACCAAGTGGTCAGTCTTATAATCATATACACACAAGCACTCTAAACAAGCTCACCAGGCTATATTTATGCACTTATGCACATATTATACATAATGTATATAAAATATTTATGCATATAATACTATTATGGTTATATATATCAAAGCCAAATAGGCAATGCATTTGAGAGTAATTAGGAGGCATCATGGTACGGTTTGAAAGGAAAGGACATGGCAGTGTTGGAGGGAGGAAAGGAAAGGGAGAAGATAAATAAGCAAAAGATTTTNTTTTAACATTTAAATCTTACAAGTGCTCTTTTATTGTTTTATTTTTGTCTTTATTTTTGTTTTTTTTGTTTTGTTTGTTTTTTGCTTGCTTGTTTTTATTTTGTCATGCACCATCTTGAATATAAAAGTCAATCTGAGAGTTCTGGAAGATCCTAGAATCTTGGAATAAATTGAAAATGGAGGACAATGAAGAGACTGAAGGCCACCCAAGGAACTGACTGCTAATAGAAACATGAGAAGACTTTGCTAAAAGGTCTTGTCTCAGACAGAAAGAGATGGTTGATTATATTCCTCCCTCAAACTAATCAGAAGATTTAATGACTGGCTATATATCCTATATTATATTTAAAATTATTAGTAACATTGTATGATTGGCAGTCATGTGGTACACATATGTTAAGTATTTTCATGTACAGCAACAGAGCCCAAGATTTAATGAAGTGCTAAAATAATAATCAAGGTAAGTTGTATCCTAACATAACACTTCAAAATAAAAATAAATGCAAAGTCACATAATGGACAAAATATTAAAATTTAATTAAAAGTAATATCATGATGCATTTTGGTATTCTAAAATGTTGCACCTATGTAGCAAATCAGCCTGCAGACCAATGGTCAAGGCCTCTTTCTAAACATTTTAAACTTCAGAGCAAGCCAGCCAAATTTCAAAATTGGCATAATTTTGCAATTGCCTTAGCAGATGTTCATTCTTAAAATAGTCTACAGAAATATCTCCTATGTCACAGGAACTTCTGACTGATGGCTTCAAATCTAAAACATCTTCATTTTAAAACCAAGAACCTGAGTTGTTTCACTCTACACTCCATTATAAATAGAGTGTAATGTGTGGTACTTATTTATGATAGTATTAATATGTTTCTATTACAAAAGTCATCAGATAGAAAACTCATTCTTTGCCCAATTGAACACATGTTTATGTATGTATATGTATACAGTATATATATATATATATATATATATGCTGCATACATTATATTTTCCTGCATATTTTTGAAGCATAGGAAGGAAACTTTGACATGCTTGTGAGGAAACAGATTAGGAAGGAGAAGAAATGCTTATTCTGTTAGGGTCCATGAATCACTCCAAAGACCACCAGATGCATATGCAATCTGCAAGAGCATTTATTTCTAAAGAGCAAAAATTCCAGCATGCGGAGGTCTACCATTCATGCAAAATGGCAACCACAAGAGAAGTACTCAGGCTCCTTTTAAGCATATTTAGGGGAATTCCAGGGTTGGGAGGTTGACCTTTAGGCTAATTGATGTGAACGCTTTGGGGAGGACATACAGGTTAGTATGGGATTGGTTGGTGGTTAGCGGCTTTCAAGCAGCAGGGTGGGGAAGCTATCTTTAGCTAGCAGAAGGTTGTGGGGGTGTTGCTGATTGGCTGCCCCTGGGCTATGTTTTTTCTAAGAACTGGTTGTCTAGTTCCAGTAAACTGAAACTGAGGCTTGGTTTCTGACAGGCCATTACGAGCTTGTCATGGCATTTGTCTGGCTCTCTCAACTCTGAGTAGACCAAGTGAGAGATGAGTAAGAGGTATAGCCATCAAACTGTTGAAGTAAAGAACATATAAACAGAAATTACTCACTGACATAAAAATATTAGACAGCCANTGATTTTACTGTTGGAACAATTTTGAATTTAGTCACTCNCATAGTAGGAATTCTGCTGCCTGGTATGATTGGTTCATCTTATATGTCACAGAAATCTAGCAGATCATTGAGAATTCTTTTGAACAGTTATACACTAACAAACTGGATAACTCAAACAAAGGTGCCATGATTGAACTGTTAACAAAAATTATTCTATGATACTGTCATGATGGTTCAAATGAAAAAGGTCTTATCACAAAAACCTGAGGGCTAGAGTTCAGTTCACAGAAATCATGTATAAAATCATATGTGTGATACATCTGTAATCCCAGAACTTGTGGGAGATCACAGAGGGACAAAGACTCAATCAGAAGCTCACATGCCACTTCAAGAAGGAGAAAAGAAACAACAGACTCCTGAAACGTGTTCTCTGACCACCACAACTGTCACAATACACATGCTTCCCACCATACATAATATACCACACCTCTATACACACACACACATGAAAAAAAATGTATTTTTTAATTCTTCTAAGAAAATAAATCCAGTACCTGATGTGTTCAGTGATGAATGTTTCCTATACTCTAGAAAGCAGAAATATTAAATATTTTCAACCTATTCCAAAATAACAAAATGGGGAACTCTTTAGGTATATTCTAGAGTCTGTATGAAGCCAACTGTATCTAGACATCAAGACCTGAAATGAACAAAACAACAAAATATAGGTCCNTATCCTAGATGAGGATAAATTCAAACATTTCAATAGAATTAGCAACTGAATCCAACCAACATTCTAAGATCATATAGGATCAGAAAGATATGTTAAGACACTTACTGTCAGGCATGAAACCTTGAGTTTGATCTCAGCAACCTCAAGTAGAAAGAGAAAATTCATTCCCAGAAGTTGTCTTCTGATCTCCACAGGTGTGCTGTGGTACATAACCACCCCTAAACACACACACACACACACACACACACACACACACAAACAAGTTCATATACAATCACCATGTTAGCATTGTTTTAGAAATAGAAAAATAGTTCATTAGCTAAAAATAAAAATAATAACATCACATCAGCAGAATGTTAACACAAGAATACATGATTCTGTCATATGATGTGGAAAATATTTTTAGTATAATTCAACATGCCCTCATGATGAAGCCTCTAAACAAATGTGGGAAAAATGTACCTGAACNCATGNAGAGTTATGTAATAAAAGTTCATAATCAACAGTATCCTTAATGAGCATAAATAATATAAAAGAAATCAGCCATGTAAAGATGGAAAATATACAGGGAGTGTGGATTACGTATATTGTGTTTTCTTTAAACTTTTTGACTGTTAATGAGCTAACTGCAGAAAGACATTTGATTTTAAAAGCCACTAAGTTAAACTAATATATATAATATATATATATTATATATATATTTAAAGGTATCTTGACTTCAAATTTTAGATCTCAGGCTATGTTACTTCGGAAAGGAGGCTCGGCTTTTGTTTCCACAGGAAACAAGAGGCTGTGGATTTGTTCTTGGTTAAGATGGATCAGATTTGATCAAGTGAGACCACCTGAACCTTGACAGATAGTATCTATCAACAAAGGTAATAGCTGGTCTTCTAGGACTTGACTACTATCTCAAATTTTCTCAGGATTCCCAGGAGAATGCCAGCTCCCNAATCAGCAGGATGTAGCATGAAAAGCTATGCCCAAANTCCCAAGATATTGTTTATAAATGTTTATTTTTATTTAAAGGGGTTTGTTCTTAAAGGCAATCTCTTTTTAAAGAAGAAAAGGGGATACACATATGATAGGATAAAAGAATAGATTATTGAATCTACTTTTAAAAAGCAACAACTTGTTTGAAATGTTTTACATTACTGTGGATTTTAGTTTATTGATACAAATTTAAAGTTAATTTTGTTGTACTGAATGTATATTTCTACTCTTGTTTAAGGTATTGTGTTTATGCAACTTGTTAAAATTGTATGGACAATTAAGAAATACAGATTAATAATTAGCCATCTATGATAATCAAACTTATAGTAATGTTAGTTCAGCTATAAAGATATATATAAATATAATTCAATTAGACAATAATCTTCAGACACTTCAAAGATCTACAGAATATGGCATTTAAAATGTTTTAAAAACTTAGACTTTTCTGGACAGTGAAACATGTCTGCTCCTGGCAGCACCAATTTACTTCAAAGAGGAAGATGGGCATCAAAGACATTTCATATGGATTTTATCTTCTTCTTGGAAAAACTNGCCTTTTGGGCATGAAACTGCTCTTGCCTGGACTGCTTGACAGTATGTTGTAGAAACTAGACATACAGAATCCAAAGGAGAATGATGGGGATGTCTTTCTGTATGCTGTGAATATGTGTTGCTTTGATTGGTTGATAAATTAAGCTGTTGGCCAATGATGAGGCAGAATAAGGTTAGGCAGGATATTCTAACTAGGGAGAGGGAAGAAGAAACAGAGCTGAATAGACACTGCTAGCTGCTGCCAGGAGAAACAAGATGTAAAGATACTGAAAGGCCACAAGCCATGTGGCAAGTATAGATTTATAGAAGTGGGTTAATTTAAGATGTAAGAGCTAGCTAATGAGAAGCCTGAGCCATTAGGCCATAAGTTTGTAAATAATATAAGCCTCTGTGTGTTTACTTGTGTCTGAGCAACCACAGGAGCTGGACAGAACCAGACAAAATATTCTCCTACAGGAAAATGACCACTAAACTTTGCCTAAGCAGGAAAAGATGGTCCTTCAGGTTCCTGCTTCACAGAAGATACTGCCAGACATTCTTCAGGACACAGAGGAAAGTGACTGATGAAATTTGCCAATTTTCCCTGCTTCAAAAAAAAGTCTGCCAGAAGGCTTTTTGGAGCCCACTACCTGTGGTGGGACACCTTGCACAGCCTTGAGGCAGGGGGAGGGGGTTAGATCTACCTCTACTGAATGTATCAGGCTCTTCTGAGTCCTCACAGGAGGCCTTACCTTTTTGTAGGAGGGAATGGGGGCTGGGTTGGGGGAGCAGAGGTTGGAGGGATGGGAGGAGGGAAGGGAGGATCTGTGATTTGTATGAAAATGAATGAAAAAAATTTCTTAAAACAACACAAAACAAAAAAAAAGTCTGCTAGAGATTCCAGGCATGTAGGCTGAAGATAGATGCCCAAACATTGAAGAGGAACTTTGGGTGACTGTTCAGGCAGCCAGGTGTCTCTTTTATTTCTAGAATTTTGAAAGTTGCTTACAATGCACTTCCTGTTTACTTAGGTAATATTATATCCTTCTAGGGTCTTTGATGGAGTTGAAGACTAGATAACTNTAATTACAGTTTCCTTAGTTATGATAAAAGGTAAATTAGATATAAAACTTTAGACTCANAAATATAGAACAGATGATAAAATATTTTCTTTAATTTTACCAAATACAGATAGACTAGATATTATAACTGTAATTCTTGCTTGANACCTGTTTTATTATATATAATTCTACTATGTTAAAATAAAAATATTCCTTTTTGATTAGACAGAAAAGGGGGAATGTTGTGGTATGTCTTTCTGTATGCTATGAATATATGCTGCTCTCATTGGTTGATAAATAAAGCTGTTTGGCCAATGGTGAGGCAGAATAAGATTAGACAGTACATTCAAATTGAAGACTGAGATGAAGAAGGGTGGACTCGGGCAGATGCTGCAGGCTGCTGCCAGGAGAAGCAAGATATGAGATAACAGGTAATTCTACAAAGCCATTTGGCAAAACATAGATTAGTAGGAATGGGTTGAGATAAGATGCTAGCTAGCAAGAAGCCTGAGCCATGGGCCATACAGTTTGTAATTAATATAAGCCTCTGGGAGATTATTTTATAAGCAGCTGCAAGAGCTCAGGTGGGAGAGATTTGTCCAGACCATGGGGCTAGGCATGATTGAGAATCTTCCCTCTACATGTTTCTACTTCTAATTTTGTTACAATAAAACTGCAGTTCTTGTTTGGAACCTGTGGAGGTCNGGTACTTGCAATCACAGGCACTGTGAGTTCATGTATGTATCAGTCCTGTTTTGTCTGTGTGATACTCTTTTNATATTCATCTACCATCTCTGATTCATAAAATCTTTCATTTTCTTCTTCTATATAGATTCCTGAATCTTGAGGTGGAGGGGCTTGTGGAAGATATCCCATTTAGAACCTAGTATCCCAAAATCTCATTCTCTGCTCCAACATTAGAGTAGTCCCCACAGCCAGGAGCAGTCGACCAACATAAAACCAACATAAAATAGATTCCATGTGTATGTGTGTGTGTGTGTGTGTGTGTGTGTGTGTGTGTGTGTGTTGGTTTGGTTTGTTATCTTTGCTTTTGTTTGTTAATGGGTTGGTTTGTATTTTTGGTTTTTTTTAATCTTTTGTTTTTGGTCAGGGGAAGGGCAAGAAAGAAAAAGAACATGAAGTTGGCTAGGCTGGGAGGTAGGGAAGATCAAGAAGGGTTTTTGGGGGGAAGAATATGATTTAAGTATTTTATTTAAAAAATTACGGTTAATTCTTGAGAAGTGAATTAGTAAATGTCTATGCTGGGCATCCTCTGAGTCCAATCTGTGTAAATTATAGTTAAGCAAATCACATATACCCTTGAATCCTTAAATTCAAATATATTTNTANATTTTACATAATAAATATATAATAATAATTAATTTCCTACATTTTTATTGTTCTGCACTATTCTCATAATTACATATGGTTTGATTATTCTAACTTTTAAATGTTTAATTATTTTATTTAAGATTTAAATATTCACAGAATTGGGTTGTAGGTTCTGCTTGCCCCTTACTTTTAAATTAAATCATATGTTTTTACTGATTTATTTTTCCATCTCTAGGGACATTTTNGTTTGCTTTTACATATCTTGCTTGTGCTGGGTAAAATCATGTTGCATGAGATTGAATTCTTTTGTGGCATTGCAAGCCCTGCTCCTTTCCTCATGTACAATTTCTGTTTTTTCAACTGTCTCCTTCTTCTCTGTAGGATGGAATTGATAATGACATACCATTTCATAAAGCAGTCANGTGGTAAATATGAATGTAAATAGTCCCAGTCAAGTAATAAGGTTCATATAAGTATTAAGTAGTATTGTTATTATTTTCATTATCACAGATAATTTTGGCCTGCATGTTATGAGAATCACTTAAATAAAGTGTCTGTGTTATAGTTTTGATGTTTTCTATTTTCACTATTCATTATTCTTGGGCTGTGCTTCTATTAGATGATGCNTCCTATTCTCTTCNTTTACCTTTTATTTTTGACTTTCAAATTGTCCTTTTAAATGACTTTCTTAAAGAATTGGTTCCAAATGGGATTTAAAAGGGGGAACTATGCACTGTGTATGTATTTGCAAACTTTTCCCATTATTTAGTCCAAATGGGATTTAAAAGGGGGAACTATGCACTGTGTATGTATTTGCAAACTTTTCCCATTATTTAGATGTCTTATTAATATAATTTAAAAATGCTTCCACTTTCTCTTGTGACTTGTCTGCAGATTTCAGAATATGGGGAAGCTAGACCTCATGAACATTTAGGATTAATACAATAAGAATAAGCAAGGGCTGATAGGAAAGGCAAGGTGGTATAGGGGTGTCAGGACTGAAGTGTTTATCATTCTGTCAAGTTCTGAACTTCTGTAACAAAACAAAACAAAGCTTTTAATGCCATAAAATTGTTAAGATATCAATCTGATGATTTCAGAGACATCAGTCTGAGGAAGTCCTCATGTGAAGACTACAGCTTTGGAGGGTCATGGGTCTGCGAGGGAGTTTGAATGAATGAAAANAGTAAATTATTTCACTGTGTCATACAGATTTTGGATTCCCATATTAACTAAAGTAGAACACCATTATAAAATAAAATAAAGCAAAATAAGATAAAATGACATGAAGTAAAACTAAACTTGAGGTCTGCAATAGTTGAATTACTGAAAGAAANGGATTCTGCTTCAAGCTGGTGAATAAAGAAGATATGCTGAGGAAAGTGATGGTGGTTAGCCTGGCAGCATCCATAATATTGGATCTTGTGCAAGTCAGAGGTAACAAAATCTGTTCTAGGTCACTGAACTGGTCTAGCTTCACAGGAGAGAGAAGGCAGTGAAACTCAACCACAAGAAAGAATGACAGAGGATTCTGTAGAGAGAAGATGGACAGGGGTTAGCCTTTAATTTAAGAAATTTAACCCAAGGTACTTGTTTCAAGTTTCTAAGGACTGTTATTCTTCAGAGAAAAAATTACACTAATCAAAAATATTTTAATGTTGTCTTTTACACATGGATCAACAAGATAATTTATTAATAAACTGTTCATCAAAGCCAAAAGGAAATACTATAAATGTGTCACACAATAAAAATTGTAAAAATGTGTTATGCCCATGGTGCTATCTGATGCCCAGTGTGAAGACTGTTAAGAACTGTACTGCCTCATTGATAGTAATAGTATTTAAAGAGCTATTAAATAACAAGTGATTAAGACAAAAAGAGATTCTTGGTGGCCCCAGCTTTTTCTTTTGCCAGATTCAATAGTTAAAAACTACAGCAAAATTAGAATCATTTGATAGGTTATAAAATAACAATTATTCATACACATGATCTGACTTTGTGCAAAAATTACTAAACTTAGTAAAATGCATAAAAAGCTGTCAGGAAATCATATATCATTACACCAGTGGACTACATATTTTTTTAAAATATTTTTTATTGTTTAACAGTTTCTTTTATGTATATAATGAATGTTCTTTGGTATGCTACTGCATTTTCCTCTATCATCTCTCCTCTCACTCACTTGGGCCCTATGTCTCAATA
>LZPO01036331.1:0-21075 GCA_001675575.1 Neotoma lepida | reverse complement strand
GAGATGTCAACTGATTGTCCTAGCAGAGACAAAGGAAGAGATGTCAACTGATTGTCCTAGCAGAGACAAAGGAAGAGATGTCAACTGATTGTCCTGGCAGAGACAAGAAGCACCCAGGCAGAACCACAGAAACAAAGCCACCATTTATTTATACTTCCCTCAGCAAGTAAAATTCTTAAACAGAAAATTTTATTGTCATATTTATTATCTAAATAGAAAAAGAAAACGAGGCAAAACTTACCAATAAAACCTCTGAACTTCCAACATTTTAATTAATTAGGATTTTATTTTGAGGTTAAACTAGAAGGTTTTCTTCTTATGTGGGTGATTGTAATGAAAATTAAAATATATATACACAGAGAAATCACTCAAAATTTCAAAGATCCTAGTGACAAATGGGTTTTCTCTACCTCACAATAATGTACAAAAATCACTGAGTAAATAAGAATGTTCAAATTAAGATATGGATAGGAAGCTGGCGAGACAGCTCAGTGGGTAAACGCACTTGCCACCAGCCTGACCAGCAGGACACACATGGTGGAAGGAGAGAACTGCAGTCAAAAACTGTCTCTTGACTTCCCCCACGGGCCATGTTGCTCAAGCATACAAACAAAAACAAATAAATAAATGTAGTTTTAAAGATTACAAAAAAGTACTAGTACATATATAAGGAGAAAAATGTCAAGCCTTTTTTTTCCCAAGAAAAACTTTTGTTAATCTTTTATCACATTTGAAGAAATGTTAAGACAATGTTTTACAGCTTCACATTTATCTTACTGGAACCTCAAGCAAACCTGACTAGGCAAATATACTCCAACAACATCAGAACCATTAAAATGTATGTTCAAATGCAAAAACTAGCAAACACCTGCTTCACCATATTCTAAACCTATAAGAAAATGAGACATTAACGTACGCTGGGGACTGAACCCAGGGCCTTGTGCATGCTATGCAAGAAGTCTGCCACTAAGCTAAGCCACCAGCACTGCTACATAATGAACACTCATCAGGAAGGCTGAATGACCACTGCATCTATTATCACATGTACAAACTAAGAAATTTTATGCAGATTTTAAGATTATCTTGAATTAACAGTTTTTACTTATATACATTCAAAGAGTTATCATGACAAAGTATAGGAACAAATTGTTGCAGATTTAGATTACTAAAGGCCACAATTATGGTGCATAGTTTAAAGAAAAACAAAACTATGTAGTATGCTATGACAGAACATTCTATCTAGAATCAAAGAAACCCAGGTTTCTTGGATTCCTACTCAACTACACTCAGGATTAGATATGTGACTTTTCCATTATCTTCTCTGGACCTAAATCTGTCCATTACCAATTAAATCATAGCACTTAAAATTTTTTCCTTCCACAGTAAAATTATAAATTCACTTTATAAATGTGAAAGCTGCTCACTGAAGGGCATACGGACAGGCAAAGAACCTGAGGGTTACTCATCAATCACTCCGACAGCCAAAGAGAAACACTGTCTTAAAAAGCACTGCTAGATGTAATTACATAACACCTAGTAATTTAATATAATAACTAGCACATTTAAAACAGCTTAAAGCTGTGTAGAGAGAGAGTTTTACATACTTTATCTCCTACTTAATAAACTGAGAATCCTGCAATAGATATTTAACACTATCTTAGTCTAGAGCAACAATTTTGGTAGTTCCATATTATTTCATTAGATATATTACTTTAAAAAATTAAATCACTCTGGCAGAAGTTGGCATTTATGAAATAGATGGTTATGCAATACATATCCTTACAGTTCTACTTGTACAGACACCGATGATTATTTCTTGAGAACAAACTGCTAAGGGTATGCTCAGTTTGAAGGCATCTGTGATCTAACCAGAACTGTCCTAAAGTACGCTTGTTAACAGTTCACATTTCATCAACAAGCATCACCTCCTCTCCACTCTAGTAGAGAAAATATGAGAATCACAGCGTGCGTGCACATGTACACACACACACACACACACACACACACACACACACACACACACTCTATCACACTCTCCAGATGGGCTTACCTTCATATTCAGCTTACTTAACACTTTAGCTCTGGAAAAAATTCCAAATGGGATTTTGTTGATTCGATTGTGTTCCATGTTGAGGGAATAAATGGTGGAAAACTGAGATGGACCTCCCACTGGATATAACTGGAAACAATTTCTAGCTAAAGTCAAGCTATTCAATTTTACAAGACTGGATAAAAGACTCTGTAAAAAACAAAATAAGTATAAGATTCAGAAATGAAGTAATATTCACTTTAAACAAAGCAGTAGCCTTGTAGAGGATAACAGCAGGCTGGTTCTGTGACCATCTTCCGGGATAATCACTACATAGATCCAGAGTTTACAGCACGCTCATAGTCAACATCAAATTAAATGGGGAGAAACTCTAGATAATTCCACTAAAATACAGAACAAGATAAAGCTGCCCACTCTCCCCATATCTACTTAATACAGTATTTGAAATCTGAGCTAGAGCATTAAGACAACTGGAGAAGATTAACAGTATACAAATAGGAAAAGAAGTCAAGCTATCTGTTTTCATATGATACAATACTATACTTCCAACACAAATGACCCTAAAAATTCCACTAGGCAATTCCTACAGCTGATAAAACATTTCCAGCAGAGTGGCTAGATACAAGATTAACTTTAAAAAAATCAGTAGCTCTCCTATATACAACTGACAAACAGACAAAAAAATCAGGGAGATACCCTGTTGTAATGTTTGTCCCACTGAGAACTTAGGTCTCTCGAGAAGGACTGTCCGGCCCGTTTTCAGCCTCTTTTTTGGGGGGAGACAATCAGACATGACAGGGAGTCCAGTCAAGTAAGACCTCCTTTATTTAAAAACAGTGAGCCCCCCTTTTTAAAGCCTAAAACCACAAGGCTAGAGAGGGGCATGGTAGATGCCCCGTCGGGCCAATCGGCTTAAAGGTCACCCAGACACAAACAGCTTGGGTTTCTCCCTCCTTGCTTCCTCCACAGACCCCCACAGACCTTTGTCAACAACTTGGTTCCTTCCTCCCTGGACCTTCTTTACTTGTAAACAACTTGGCTCTGCAGGCCCCTACAACACCCCCTTTCAAAATAGCCACAAATAATAAAAAATATCTTGGGATAACTCTAACCAAGCAAGTGAAAGACTTGTATGAAAAAAACTTCAAGTCTTTGAAGAAGGAAATTAAAGAAAGTATCAGACGATGGAAAGATCTCCCATGCTCATGGATTAGGAGGATCAACATAGTAAAATGGCCATTCTACCAAAAGCAATCTACAGATTCAATGCAATCCTCATCAAAATTCCAACACAATTCTTCTCAGACTTTGAAAGGACAATTCTCAACTTCAAATGTAAAAACAAAAAGCCTAGGATAACTAAAACAATCCCAAACAATAAAAGAACTGCTGCAGGTCTCACCATTCCCGATTTCAAGTTGTACTACAGAGCTACAGAAAACGAAAAAAAAACAAAAAAACCGCATGGTATTGGCATAAACACTGACATGGTGATCGATGGAATTGAATTGAAGATCCAGACATAAATATATGCACCCATGGACACTTGATTTTTAATGGACACACTGGACAAAAGAAAGCATCTTCAACAAATGGTGCCGGTCTAAGTGGTTGTTAGCATGTAGAAGAATGCAAACAGATCCGAATCTATCACCCTGTACAAAACTGAAGTCCAAGTGGATCAAAGACCAGAACATAAAATCAGTAGAGATAGAAGAGAAAGTGGAGAATAGCCTTGAACTCATTGGCACAGGAGACTTTCTGAACAAAATGCCAATAGCACAGGCATTAAGATAAAAAAATTAATAAATAGGACCTCTTAAAACTGAAAAGCTTCAAAGGATACCATCAATTTGATGAAGCATCAACTTAAAGAATGGGAAAAGATTTTTACCAACTCCACATCCAACAGACGTCTAATATTCAAAATACATAAATCAAAAAACTAGGTATCAAAAAACCAAGTAATCCAATTTAAAAATGGTACAAATCTAAATAGAGAATTCTCCATAGAGGAAACTCAAATGGCTCAGAAACAATGTTCAACATCCTTAGTCATCAGGGAAANGCAAATCAAAACTACTTTGACATTCTATCTTACACATGTCAGAATGGCTAAAATCAATAACACAATGTAATTGTGTTATTTCTATTTATTTCTATTTCTGTGTTAATTCTCTATTTAGTACTGGGACTGGGCTGCATTCACTTGAGTTGTTGGCCAAGAGGGTCCTACAGAAATCCCCAATCGACCCAGACTGGTGCTGAGACAATGGGCTGTTCTCTGCAAACTGACTGTGGGGCCCCACTGATGAAGACAATGCCTACACAACTCATTGAACACAGAGAAGTCAAAATGGTGCCTACATGGAGCCTTCACACCTACATTCTAGTGTCTTTGGGGCAGAAAGGCATTCAGGAAGCTGCCAAAAGAGAAATGTAAACACATACCCAGCCACAAAACCTTTGACCTACAATCTGTCCCACTTGCAAGATATGTTAGGTCAATGGTGGCAAAGAACTTATGGGAGTAGCCAACCAATGTCTTATTTGACATGAGGCCCACTTCATGAGACAGAACTCATACCCAACACTGCTTGGGTGACCAAGAACCAGACACTTGATAGCCCAAAGACCGAGAGTAAAACTAAACACTATTGGTCTTTAAAAAAAAAAAAATGTACCATTAAAATGACTTCTAATGATATTCTGCTATACTCATACTTTATTCAGTCATCATCAGAGAAGCTTCCTCTGGCAGATGGGAACAGATGCAGAAATCCACAGCCAGACATTACAAAGAAAGTCCTAGAATACACAGCTCTAAATGGGATGACTCCATCAAATCCCTCCCCTTAGAGCTCATGGAACATAGTGGAAGAGGAGGTGGATAGAGTGTAAAAGCCAGAGAGAACAAAGAACACCAGGAGAACAAGGCCCTCTGAATCAACTGACAAAGGCTCATATGAACTCACAGAGACTGAAGAAGCAAACACAAGGCCTACACAGGTCTGCANCAGGTCTTCTGCATATATATTATAGCTTTCAGCTTAGAATTTTTATGGGACTTCTGAGTGTATGAATAAATGGGTCTCTGATTCTTGTGTCTGCTCTTGGGGCTCTTTTCCTTCTTGTGGGTTGCCTTGTCCAGCCTCAGTGTGATGATTTTTGTTTTATCTTGTATTTTATTTTGTCATGTTAAAAAACAAAACAAACAAACAAAAAAAGTTGCCTCACCTGACAGAAATTATGGAATCACTATATCAGATTTCCAGATTTCAAAGGAAGTAGGAAAATCTCCCAATTTTTATTACTTCGGCTCCATTTACTAGAAACACTCTGGAGTAAATAAAGCACATCTGTGGATGTGAAGTGTCAGTGGGTAGCCAGTTTGCAACCTCTACAGACTCTATACTTTAGTGTGAGAAAGACATAGTCTGAGATCCACTGTGTGATAAATCCTACAGAGGTCTTACTAGCACATCGATCCCTACGCTAGTATAAGATTAACATAACACCTGTGCAGGATAAGATGTTCAATAATTTAATGTTTCCTTTAGGAATATTAAATTTAATAAATGATATTGATGCTTTTCTCTATGGTAAAATTTGAGGGCAGAAAAGTATTAAACAAGAGGTTACTAAGTACATATCCTTATCAATCCTTATTTTAGCTTCCCAATATGTAAGGGAAGTGCCAAGCATGCAGACATAAAACAATCTCTGGAAATAATAATAAATCTTATTTTTTAAAAAAAGCACACTGATTAAGAAAAAAATTAGAAATAATATATAATTGTGTTATCATTAGTAATGAATTATATAGAGGATGCTCTATAAAAGTCTGGGTCAAGAGATATCAAATCAGCATCCTGTGGACCTGTTCATGGGATCTGGGCCACTCCCACACAACCACAATATTCATTATGAGACTCACTAGAGTTTGGTATGCTCACTAACATATGAGAAACTCTGCTACAGGCTAAGATCATTTTGACTACTAGCTTTATCTTTTAATGCCTTTTAACCAGTTACTTTTCTGAACCATGGTTTATTCACTGTGTGAAATAATGATACCGTATAAGCTCAAGTGAAGACTAAAAGAGATAGAATACACAGTTTTGCTAGTATGTAATAAATGCTTAAATTTTAAATCTCTGTATTCAAAGGAAAGAACACTGGAAACAAAGAGGAGGATGAGATAAGACACTCAAAGACACAATCATTAGACTACAGTTTAGTGTGTGTGTAGTTTAAACTTGGAGCAGTTGAACATCAGCTAGTTGGAGATGGAATTTGAGGTATCAGTATAAATAGCAAGGGCAGCAGACGGCATGAAATAACTACGTAATGAAGGAACAGAGCAGAAACGGAAACTTGCTCTTTATATAGAACACTGAGAAGGTACTCTTAAAATTTTTGTTGTAGATGAACTAGTAAGTGTGATGATTAAGAAAACTTTACATGACAGTCAATTCAAGAAATACATTTTCAATCTATTTTATTGAAGTTTTCCTGAGTTTCTTGCCACAAATTTTATTGTAACAACTGACTTTGTTTACTGAACTGAAAAAATGTTAGTATCTGAGATCTGGGAAGGTGCAACAAGAAGGGAGGTTGGTGAGGCCTCCATTTCTTATGTCAACTGTGAAATGCTGTGGGCTGTGGACTCCAACCTTACATCTGCTTTAACAGTTTTTGTCAACTCCAGTAAGTTAATGTCTGCTCCCGAATACAAAGGTTATACTGAAGTATAAATGAAACCATAAATGTACAGTTCTTAGCTTCAAACCTTGAGCACATGTGCCTAGTGTTGTTAAAATGTTTTATGTGCGTATGCCTACATTAATACTTGTCCAGTCTCAGATGTCTTCCAATAGAAAATGCACTCATTTTTACCAGCTCTGATTGCAGGAATGAGCCTCTCCTGCAAACCGCTGTCATGATTCATTGTCTCTAATTCAGCTTGAAAGTCTTTTCAGTGGCATCTAATGGATCTTACTGTTTTCCTTACTGAGTCTGTTATAAACAGAATCATGCAATTGCACTGGAAATATGTTACTTCCAAAGTACACAGAAGATTTTTTTAAGTAAGACTTAATGATTTCCCATATTTGGAAAAAGCCAATCAAAGGCTTCCCCAGGGTCTCTACTTGAAAACAGGCATGTGCGTACATATTCATACAGCCTTTCATATTCAGACCAGAGAGAGCTGTCCATTTTATAATGCTCTTACCACAAGTAAAAAGAGGGTTTATACTCCCATGCCCAAGGCATGGAAAAAACTGTGGGGTCCCTTGTGCCTGTTTAACAACTGAAGAGAAAAGGTCAGGGCTGATCAGAGATTGCAAAAAAAGGATAAGCAGAACAAAGAGGCTTTTGTGGTAGCATTGTGTTTTTACAATAGCATAATAATACAGATGCTAATAAATTGACATTTCAGTTATATAACATTAAACATGAAAACAATCACCTATGGCAATGTCCATATCTTAACAGCCTGATAATTATTAGTTCATTGATTACTTCATTGATAATAAATCTATATATCATATATTTTTCAAATGTTTAAACTTTATGTATAAGGACCTAGTCTTTATCTAAGAACATGGACACAAAACACACCCAAAAGGAATCTCAAGAATTTAGCTGGGCACAGTGGCACATATGTAATCTCAGCACTCAGGAATCCTGCTGAGGCAAGGGGACAGCCATACGTATGGGACCAGCTTGAGCTACATAGCAAATACTAGGTCAAAAGGCTACACTACAAGACCTTGTCTCTAAAAGAAAAAAAGCCGCCACCATCACCAAGCAAAAAAAGAAACCTAATTAATGTGCTAAGTGATCTACTAGAAGTGAGTCATTAGAAAAGCAGATAACATTAAACAGTATAACCTCACCCATCTTGATTAATCTGAATTACCACTATCACAGGACAAAAATCCAGACACTCTGGTTCTTGGAGTTGAATCTCATACCTTGGACTTCACTCTTTATCTCAGTTAAATGCTACATTTCTGCTAAGAAAAGGTACTGTCATAGTAATCTCAGTGGCCTAGCCTAGCAACTGCAACTATGGGAAGTATCTTTATACTCTCCAAGCTGTTTCCTGAAAATACACACAACCAAATTACAACAAGCCAAATTCATAGATGTGACTCTAGGTTTTGTTCCCCTAGCAAACAAATCAAATGAGTTAAGTCTTTTTATGAATTGATATATAGATGCATTTACTCAAATAGTTCTTCATATATAAAGCTTGAACTTGAAACACAGAAATACAGACAGATAGATACACACACACACACACACACACACTCACTCACTCACTCACTCACTCAGATATCACTTAGAAAAGACTTTGTAAAGGTCAATGGGTAAGCCTACAGTTCCTTCATTTAATTAACAGAGTACCGTATTATGCTTGAATAAAATAAGTAAAACACATTGCCAAGGATGCAGTGACATACTGTTTCAATACAAGAAAGGGAAGAATTTAACTGCACATCACACTGAAACCTGTCATTCTACAAAAGAGGAGATGGTTCCAGAGTGCAATGATTACTAAGAGCTGTCTCTTCTACTGAGACCAGAAGGAAGCAAGAGTAGGCAGATGGGAAGGGGGGAGATTGACTTCTTACTAGACCAATTTTTTTCTAATAGAATCAACATAATTCAAGTTAAAAATAAGGTGTTAAAATATCCAATTTGTTGACTGTTATATACTAAATAGGCTTTGACATTATTGCATCAATGGAGTAATAACTTGAGTCACAAGAGAGTTATAGCCACAAGAGAGTTATAGCCGGTATTAATCTTGACAATAAATCACACTATACAGATGATTCTTCCAATTATCAGACATGTCTTATTCCAGCTGAACAGAGCAGTCCAGTTCTAAATCAAGTCACACCGCTTTTCCTTAAAGGTCTTACTTCGGCTTCTCAGCAGCGAAGGGACTACAGCTAGACCCTCACTCTGGGTTTCCCTTCTTCTCCACATAAGCAACAGCATGCTCCTATACACAACCTGTCATTTTTGGAATTTACTTTAGTGGTGGTATGTGATAGCATATTCATTGTTTAAACAGTCCCATTCACCAAATTATGAATCCAGCTGTAAGACTGACTAGATTTCCCTCCATTTTCTTGCAGACTAGTTTCAATTACATTTTGTTTCCTCTAATCTACTTCTTACCTCTGGTAGAGTAGAAATGTTATTGTTCTCTAAATTTAACTCCTCAAGTGCACTGCATTTTGCTAATGATCTGGGTATTGCTGACAATCTATTGTATCTCAGGCCAAGACGATTTAAACTGGACAGGTTTCCTGTAAATACAAGAAAAAGAAATTTATCATTCAAAAAATATGATGAGCCTTATACTGTCATAAGCTACCCACTAGATATTCATTAATTACTCTGAAGTACTATTTCAACAGATCTTTAAACCAAGGGGTTGGTATTTGAGAAATAATGAAATAGACAGCTTTAAGTGAATTTCTAAATGAACTATTAGATAAAGTACTGGCATCATTTAACAAGTTAATCCTTAGATTTAACTTATAACACATGGTTCTGAGCATCTCACACAAATGCTATGACATCAATGATATCAATGATATCTAAGCATATCCAACCCAAACACACACTAGCCACTACTGAGCAAATAAAAAGTGAAAACATCATTCCCCAGATATTTCCTAGTTTTATTGTCAAGACAACATAGGAAGCTACATACAAGCTCCCTGGATGAATATGGTATCTACTATTATAAAAGATTCAAGCAAAACTTCCTAAACAATACATATAAATTTGTTTTGATACTTAAAAGGACAACAATAACAACAATTAAGTTGAGTATATTCCTCTGTCATGACTGATTCATTTCTAACTACAAATCATGACTGCTGCTCTGACATTTCTGGATGGGTCAGGTTAAAATGTCAAATGTTGCCTTTATTTCTATATTAAAGTTTCCCCAAAGTTAGAAATTACAGAAATGGATGGCTGTGTCATGTGTTATTCTACTTATTCTGATCACCATATGACCCAACCTTTTAAGTACAACATTGCTATGATAATTGACACAGCTAACATAGTATCAATCAAGCCTTGACACTGCTNGAGAGCAGTTGCTATGCCCTCAATCCTCACCTAGTCACTCTTCACCTGCTGCTTCCCTTCTCAGTAAAGAAACCAGCAACAGAGGTTATCTAAATTACTACCTGGAGCTAGTTTTTATCCTTTACAATGTCATGGTAACAGTCATAGTTTAACAATATAAAGTATTCTCATGAGTCTATACCTTAAATCTAATCAACTATCACACAGAAACCCTGACAAGTATCTCTACCTTCCCACTAGACTAGAGCTACTCTCTACAGGTATATCACTTACATTTCTCTTCTACAATCCTGTTGGGATGTTGCACCACCAAGAATTTATAGCTCTGGTTAAGCAAGATTCCAAAAGGTGTAAAATAGAATATAAAAGCAACAATAAAAACTATCACTTAGCAAAAATAAGTTGAGCTTGCCTTAAAGTGATTTCTAAATTAACTCAAAGTGCTTTGCTGTGGATGGTCTTCCTATATGCTGTGAATATGTGTTGCTATGATTGGTTAATAAAGAAGCTGCTCTGGCCTATGGCAAGTCAGGTTATAGCCAGGCAGGAACTCTAAGAGAGAGACAGGAAAGAGAAAGGCAGAGTCTGGAGAAACACCAGCCTACCGCCCAAGGAACAACATGCCAGCAAACTGGTAACACCACAGCCATGTGGCCAAACATAGATTAATAGAAATGGGTTAAGTTTTAAGAGCTAGCTAGCAAGAAGCTTGAGCCATAGGCCATACAGTTTGTAATTACTATTTAGCCTCTGAATGATTATTTTATAAGCTGCTGAGGGACCACGGGGGTCGGGTTGGACCAGAGAAAACTTTTGACTACATTTGGCGCCCAACATGAGGCACCAGAGGTAACATGAATTGCTAAACGGTCTTATTAAAAAACAACAACAACAACAAAAACCCAGAGCCAGATATTGGAGTGAAAGCTAGAAGATCAGAGGAATAGAACAAGCCAGTCACAAGTTCTTACTGCTAGGAAATCCTCAGCCCAAGAGAGCTACTTCCTGTATATTCACGCCTATATCCTTAGTGCCCTGCCATGTTTGAGTGAATAATTACTTCCTCACTCCATCCAGCTACATCACTTCCTCTTTCCGCCCAGCTCTATCACTTCCTGTCTGTCTATACAGATCTCCAGACCTCTGCGGTTAACTAGTGCTGGGATTAAAGGCGTGTGCCACCATGCCTGGCTTTGCTCCCAGTGTGGCCTTGAGCTCACAGAGATCTGGATGAATCTCTGCCTCCCAAATGCTAGGATTAAAGGCATGTGCTACCACTGCCTGACCTCTATGTTTAATATAGTGGCTGGCTTTGTCCTCTGATCCTCAGGCAAGCTTTGTTTGTTAGAGCACAAATAAAATATGACCACAGTACTTCATTGGTGTATTTCTGATGGCACTCTGGTAAGATGTGCCCACTTTAAAGAGGGATGGAGGGACAACACAAAACAATAAATAAAGCAGGACTACTTTCCAAAGCACCAGAGAATTTAGAGATCAGAAATAGGGTCAGAATCATTCTGTACTATTGTTACTACTGTACTATGACTAAATATGAAAGTTGTATATATACTGGCAAAAGTGGGGGCATCTATATGTTCAACAAGAGAAGAATAAACAAATTGCAGATAGCAGAATACAAAAGGAAAATCAAAGTATTTTATATTATTTATAACATGTGCAGAGTATACACATACCATCTAGAAATGTGAAAATGCACCCTGAAGGCTCAGAAATGCTGCTGTGGTGTTTTGTTTGTTTGTTTGCTTTTTTTTTTTCTTTTAAGTATGTCATTTAACTGAGTAATCAAACAGCAACATTTACAAGCTAAACTCGAGATTAGTAAATAAGCCTTGAAGAATTATGTTTCAAAGGCAGACAATTCTTGAGTCTGGTATTATTAGTTCAAACAGTTAAAAGCTATCTAAGTTTGTGGGGTTTTTTATTTCGTTGCATATATGGGCTTGTGTATGCCCACACATGCGAACGGGTTCACAGGCATGCCTGTGCCTGTCTGTAGGCCAGAGACTGATGTTCCACGTCTTCCTCAATCACTCTCCACCTTTTTTTAAAGATAGTTTCTTACTGCACTTTGATTTGGCTAATTCAGCTGTACTGACTGGTCAGCAATCCCTGGGGATCCTCCCATGGCCACCTTCCCAGACTACAAGCACAGGCTGCTGCATGGAGGGAGACTCCAGTCCTCATGCTTTCACAGCAAGCACCTCACCAACTGAACCGAATCCTCAGCCCACCTTGTGACCTCTTAGTGAGCAAGGTATGATCACAGAGGGCTAATCTTTATGCTCACGACTAAAATGGTCTCTTCTCATATAACGACTATTTGATTACAACCTTTGATCCTAGAACAGACCAGTTTTAAAATGTTTCTGATTCAATTTACCAGAATTTATACGAGTGACCCCACAGGACTATTAGACTCAGAGTTGAGGTTAAATTCGTGTCCATATTTGTAAGTCTACCTAAGTTATTATACCTTATGTTTCAATCTGTTTACAAGTATGCAATATTCATAATAAAACATTTCAGATTAAACTGCTATGGCTATTTTACTTAGCTGAGTCATGAGTCTTGTAAGTCAATCTGTTTCCACCTAGATATGTGGTACCCTAAAGATGAGGCCAAGAGTGGGAAAAACCCTGTACATTTCAATCTTCAACAGTGTAAAAACATCCAAAAACTTTATTCTCAAAGATAATTTCTTGATACCTAAAACTCAACCTTATACTCTGAGACAACACAGCTCTGACAGGCTCCTTGATGCATCCGTTACACTCTACCTAATACAATGCCAATACTTCTGGGATCCCTGGGGGTCACACCAATTAACAATGCTTATTTCTATTCATATATCCCTTTCCAGCCTCATAAACTCTATTGCCAAACACTATGCAGAGCCAGGCAAAGAATATCCACAGATGAATATTGCTGGAAGTTTATTATAATAGCGCAAACACTGAGAAGCATTAAAGTGGAAGACTGAATTCTGAAAACTGTTAAAGAAAAAAACAGAATTCATTCATTGAAAATATTTCCTAGTACCAGTGTTATCTTGTCCAAGTTGCTCAATCAGATTCTGTATCCTTAAAATACTCCTCCCCTGTGTCTCTTTTCTAGTTTCTCCCTCATCACCTCAAAACAAAATTATGTAACTAGCTTTGAAGATTAACCTTTAATGCTTAATTCTATACCATAATAGTTGAGATAAATCTACTTTTCTTTTTATGTAACTGAGGAAAAACTAAACCACCACTTCTTTTCCTATCACATGTATTTACGGTACTCAACAGTCTACTCTCTCCAGACACTTACTTCCACAAATGACTATTATGCTCAGAGTATGATAGTAGCTGAGAGGTCTGAGCAAAATGCTTTGAATATTTATAGAAGAGAAGAACAACTCCTAGCAGTAAAGATCAAAAATGACCTTATAAACCAGGTGGGAGAGTTATTATTACAAAGGAACATCTCTACCTGGTACAACAGAAGAGAATGAACAGAGAAGGAAAATGTAAAAATGGAGAGGTGGGACCAGTAAGCCAGCTCAGCAAGTGGAAGCTTGACAGCATGCTTGAGGACCTGAGCTTTATCCTTTGGACAGATGTCACAATGATGGAAAAAAACAGGCTCCTGCAAATTATTCTCTGACCTCTCTTCTGCTCGCACCCATACATGACCATGCACATAAGCACACACACAAAATAAATGAATGAATGAATGAATAATGAATAAATATAAGGAAATTTATAAATAGTTAAAAATGACATGTAGAGGTAAAATGTTTGGGTATGCATTATGCAATATGACATTCATTTTCATTATCAACTAAACATATGAATTCCATAGAGAGTCATTCTGTGACATTCGATAAAAATAGCTAAGAATGCCTAGGCAACACAGAGCTGGCCTAGAGCTGGCCTAGATGGTGTGGGTACCAGTGAGCTGGCCCCTAAGAGCATTAAGAGGGGAAATGGCCCTGCCCCCTGCTGCCTGCTGCATTGGGTCAGCTAGCCAGGGTAGGGCTGGAGAGCTTACCCCGGTCGGTGGTGATGATGAGAGAAAGCTGGCAGGCTGACCAACCCAGCTACCACCCAGGCCCAGAACCAGAGCTATGAGGTGGCCCACTCCAACATCTACCCCATCTATGAACTGCTGGAGCACATGAAGGGGCCAGACCTGCAGATCCAAAGCTGCAGGATCTCCATGACACAGAGCAATAACAGGCTATCCAAGAGGAGTCCCGGTGAGGGCACAGTATCTATCGACAGTGTAGTGAAGCCAGAAGCCTCAAGCCAGACCAATAACTCACTGAAATGAACACTTGCAAGTAAAGATGAATGAACTAAAGGATAAAGTGTGTGACTCAATGGGTTGCACTACAGCCTCCACGATAAGATTTTTCTTTTAAGTTTTCTTCTATTTGGGGGAGGGGGTTGCAAGGGTAGAGGGCAGATACGAAGGGACAGGGAAAAGAATGGGATCAGGATGCATGATGTGAAATCCACAAAGAATCAATAAAAAGTTGTTTTAAAAAACGTGAGTCACAGGCATTTTGTAAAATTTCTTTTTTGTATTTCTTAATGTAGTATAATATAAGAATTAATCAACAAATTCTACAAATACTTAATTTGTGGAAGCATCATTGGAGAAAAATGAGCCACAATTGTGATGAGCAGAATTATTTTTAATAAAAATCTTAACAATGAAAAAATAATAGCTAAGAAGCAGCAATTAGTTACTTTTCTCATGGCTGAGACCAAATATCTGACATGAAGCAACTCTGGAGGAAGGAGTTATTTAGCTCACAGTTTAAAGATCTCATGGCAGGAAAGATGTAAAAAGGACAGATCTATTTCATTCTATTTAACAACTGTAAAGCAGTTTGCATATGTGAGGACCAGTTTCTATCTAATCATGACTCAACTACTGTCACGTTTTTAATGTTTAGAGGAATTTAGCAATAACAACCTTCATACATATATCTGTGCACACTTAAGTATTTCATGATGTGTCAGAGGATGGACTTATTGTAAATTGTTATGAATGTGATGACCACACAGCTAAATTAATTTCATTTCCACAAAGTAAGAGATCATGTTCATTTCCTCACTCTTTGCAGGACAAGAAGTAAGATTAGACTTTATTCCTTGTCTATGGCCACTGTTACAATAAAGCCAGCGAAGGGGGGAGGTTTCCCTCAAGTAATGATCGTGACAGCAAAAGGCAACAAATCTTTAAAAAGAACTAGAAATAGATAAGACATCTCTTTCTCTCCTTCTTACTATACCTTATTCTATCATAGAAACATCTGCCAAAGAGTCTTTGAAGTTTACCAAGGAGCAAAGGATTAACAATGGAAAGACCCCATAATTCTGCTCCACCAACTGGCATGCCTCGTTAACTTACTCTCCACAGCATAAGAGAGACAAACACAATGCCTTCAATGTCTCTCAATCTCCTTCTGTACCGACAAACATTAGTATGGTGATGGGTTTCTAAATGCTTAGCACTTCAAAAGCCAGTAAATAGAACCAAACTAAATCTCACCCTTAAAATCAGAACAGATTTCCAGAATTAAACTAAAAATGTTGCTGTGAAAGCAACACACGATATTAACTAGGACCAGAACAGTGCCTCTACCGTTCCTGCACCTAAGCTCTAACCTCCTTTATGGTAGGGTTAGAAAGAAGTTGAATTTTTTAAAAGAGCCATGAGAAATCCATGCTTGCAAATACCTTATCACTTATTTAAGAGAATGTCAAAGAATCGTCCGCATTTAGCTAAAATTCTATTACTCTCAGCAAAGTAAAAGAGACTGTGAAAATTAAGTAGGAAATAGCAAACTAATTTATGCTGGGGGGGTGTGACAAGTGGCACCAGAGGTTTGACATTTATTATGATTTTTCAGCAGTGGTTCCAACTCTTAACTTCTTTACTTGTAGTGGTTCTAACTACAAGTTCAACTGTGACCACAAAAATCAAGAAATGGTCTGCTTTAATGTTGAGACACTACAACTAAGAAAACCACCATAGGCGAGTGTCTCTGTATAAATGTAGGCTGACTACTGCCAATCACCAACAGCTTTTAAGTGCTTAACTTTGACTATAAATTGTTCTGTGCTCCACTTTGGAGCTTGCTTTCTTATGCTGTCAAACGTTTAAAACATGGTGAAATTGCATGGCTATGAATTAAAATTAGATACTTTCAATTTTGTCAAATATAAAGCATCTTCAGGTTAACTCAGTTTAACAGTTGAGTAAGACTATTTCAAACGGTCTTAATCTTATTTTAACAAAGTGGCAAAAAAAATTCAGTAGGAAGAATACACCATTCTAAAGATGAAATAACATCAAAAGAACATTTTTTTAAGCAAACTGGAGAAAAAGAAAAGCTAAAAGAAATGTAAAAATCCTGAATGTCAAAAACCATAGGAATACAACTACTACAAAAATCCAACGTATTTGTTCTAGACAATGGGCACTGAAATCACTTACAGTCTTTTGGGGGGCAGGGGTGTCCTTTTGGTTGGTTTGTTTTTTGTTTTTTCAAGACAGGGTTTCTTTGTGTAACAGCCTTGGCTATCCTGGAACTCTCACTCTGTAAACCAGGCTGGCCTCGAACTCACAGAGAGACCCCCACTGCCTCTGCCTCCCAGAGTGCTGGGATTAAAGGCACATGCCACCACACCTAGCATAACCTTTGTTTCTATAACCATAATCTCTCTGGCATTTCTTCAGAGCCTGGTACAACAAAAAGACCTCTATGAACTGGCCTGTGCTTCAGCCTTGAATGCAAGGTTTTGTTGCATCCTTCTCTCTATCTAATTTCAAGAAGAAATAAAAAGTTAAATGTTTATCCTACTTTAGATCCTTTCTCCCCTGATTTTAGAATGGTTATCAAAAATCCCAGAGTATTTTATGGAAAAACAGGCTCATCCTCTGAACAAAATTACACTGCAATAACTTAAGGTTTTCCTTTTGTTCACAGAGAACTCTTGAAGCAGAGGAGGTTTCTACGCAGTCAAGTGAAGACTCTGACCTAAGTGCCATCAGCTGCCCTTCCCTGTTCCCTCTCTCTTCTCCCGGCTCAGCAGCTGTAATGACCCTGGCAATGCTGATGGAGGAACTAAATGGCAGTGATTATCAACAAGAGCTGATACTACACAAAGCAGTGGAAACAACCTGTCTACTTAAGGTGGAGGGTGGCTTTTGGAAACATCAGGTAATACATGACTCCAGAGGAGAATTGGGCAGCTGCTCCAGGACCAGCAACTCCACAGGGCATGATGTGGCTCTTGTTTGCTCACTGTAGTCACATTTTCAAAAATGGGCTACAATTAAAAAATAATAATAACAGTAATTTTTTAAGAAAAAGTACCAAGGAAACCATAGTTCAATTAGATCAACCTTGCCACTAACTGTTCCAAATGAGCAGTTCTTCTCCAATAAAAAAGAAAAAGACTCTCAAATGTCAGCTGAGAACTACTGATGACAGAGTGCCTGCCTAGCATGTGTGGAGCCCTGGTTTCAATCCTTAGGATCCCTAAATAAGTAAAAGAAAAAAAATACATAAAATTTACGTATGTAACAGATCACAATCCAAATGGTCAAGTTTCTCACCAAATCTTAACCTTCAGCTACACAATCAAAACATCAACATACTGGAATAGAAGATGACAAAAGACAAAAAATGAATTATTTAATAAACAATACATGAGAAATGACTATAACATAAAAATTCCCATAAATACTAATTAGCTTTGCCTTCACTCAAAATAACTATTTTATCTCCTGGCAACTAACATATTTATTATCTATAAAGGCAATATTATTTTAAATTCTTACTATTGTTTCCATTCTCACGCTTTCTAATACATACTTGTGATCTGATCACATAAAACATGTGAGACATGAAGTCTACAATATCATCTTAATTACAAGGGATTAATACTGAAGTCAAGGGCTGGATAGACAGCTCAGGGGTTAAGACCACTGCCTGTCTTCAGAGGACCCAGGTTTGATTCCCAGCACCCATACAGAAGCTCACAATCTTTTCTAACTCCAGTCCCAAGGGACCTGATCCTCTCTATTGGTACCAGAAAAAACACTCATACACAGAAAATAAAGTAATAATGAAGTCAGATATATCTATAAAGATACTCACTTGGGATTTAGCTTGATTAGCATATACAAGACCCGGGGGTTCAAATCCCCAGCACCACATAACAAATAAACAAACAAAAATTAAAATACAGAATTACCTCTATAAAAAAAGAGACATGTAAAATTATGAAAACCAGGAGAAAGAAGGTTACATGGGACAGTCACCTTTCTCAAAGGAAGTGAGTCTAAAGGACCCTAGTCCTACTGTACAGGATATTCTTATCACCTAGCACAGTCTGTGCTCTCTGTGTGCAGGACATTGTAGTGTGCTGGCTGCAACATCTGCTTATTACTCCTTAACAAAACAGGGACACACATAAATTCACAAAAACACTAAGTATCACCAAGACTTTATGAGAGAAAAAATGGTGGATCAATGACCATTTCCTATATATCTATTAGTATCATTCCTATAAATGTCATTGTAAAAGATCAACACTGAGAAAACTTAGTTTTTAAACTTCAGAAATAAAGACATCATCCTTTGTATGGTTTGGCAAAAAAAAAAAATCTGTCACTTATAAGGTACAGAAACATACATTAAATTCCAAAGTGCAGAACCAAAAGGCAGAGCTACTTCCTGATTCCCTAAGGTCTTAAAGGGAAGAGAACAGAATCTAATGACTGTGTGCCTGTCCAAACTGTTCAGACATGCAACAGCTATGGAGGACATTACTGTTCCCATCAACTGTGTTGACAAAACTACTACCAGCCTGGCTTTAGCTAATCAAAAACTGACTAAGGTAACTACAGCAACTAGACAGCTGATGAGTGGTAAAGTTAAAACAATCGTGAGGATTAGAAAACATCATTACAATTGTCCTGAAGAGGGAAAATCCCCCAAAAGTGCAGGCTGTGGGGCAAGATGAGAACACACTCACTGTTTCAACTGCACTGTGATAAACTAATATTCTATGAAGAAACTAAAACTGTTTTTAAGACATTGCTAAATAAGGAAAAATTTTGACCTAAATGTCTTCACTGGTGAATTTTACCAAATATTAATGCCACTTTTTTTTCTTATATTTTAGTATGCTTCTGTGTTTTGCCCACATGTATATCTGTGTATCACTTAAATTCCAGGTCAGGCAAAGGCATCAGATCACCTGGAACTGGAGTTACAGATGGTTGTGAGCTGCCATATGGATGCTGGGAATCAAACTGCGGTCCTCTGGAAGAACATTCAGTTTTCTTATCCGCTGAGCTATCTCCAGTCCAAAGTTATGTCACTTTCATATAAACTTCCAAATAATGAAGAGGAGTATTCCCAGCTTACTATACGTGACCAACTTTACTAGACAAAAAAACATATTTTATAATACTTTATGAGAATATGTTACAAATAAATAAATGGATCTAATTTTCAACATTCTACCAGAATGTACCTTTTTTCATTATCTCACTTTAGTAAACAATTCCAGTTTTATTATCCTCATTATCTGCTTTGTATGTTTTTCTAACATTTCACTCATGAAATAACCAAGCTCTGTTTAGATCTGTCTCAACAGGTCTCATTAATTCCCTAGAAAGAAACTTGTGGGACTTGAGGAGACAGTTCCTGTACTTACTAAGGAGGAATGAAGACCCAAGTTCAGACCCCTATGCTGGGGGACAAAGGCTCATCTGAGTTTTAATCAAGCTCATGGAAATATAAACCTGTATTTTATTAGTTTCTTGACTGTACTACCTACCTCTTTCCAGAACTTTTTTCGTTTGTTGCTTTTAAACTTCACTTATATTATTTCTATCTTTCTGTTTTTGGTTCCAGGGTATTTCTTCAATTTGGGCTTATAGGTAAATTATCTTGGTCTTTGTGTTTATTATATAGCATTTTCCAACTAATTTAATTTGGTAAACACATCTTTTCATTTGTATAAACGTGTGTGTTAGGAGAATAGACCAATGCATGGGCCTTTGGAGGCCAGAGTTCAATGTCCAGTGTCTTATTACTCTCCACATCATTTTCTGCAAGTTTTTCAATGAACCTGAAGCTCACTCACTAGCTGGCTAGACTGGCTGCCCAGTGAGGTTCTGGGATCCCCATTACTCCATCTCCCTAGCACTGGGGTTACAGGGGGATGCCAATGTGTCCAGCTTTTGATGTGGGTGCTCAGAATCTGGACTCAGGTCCTCATGACTGTACAGCACTTTAGCCATAGGTCATCTCCCCAGTTCCTTGGTAGACATTTCTAAGAATCGTGTTTTTGTTTTTTGGTATCAGCCTGAACATAACCATGTTCACAAATATAAATCATACTTCCTCTATGCTTTTTCACCTGAGATCACTTCTCTGTCCATCCTAGCCATTTCAATTACTTTAAAATAAAAAAAGTAGAAAATAATTGTCATGTTTCTAATATCCTGAACCATCCATCTGTTCTTTTTATATTTTAAATTTAACAGAACACTCATATAACTTGTTACATGACGCAGAAATTTTGCCTTTCCAGTTTAAAGAATAAATATTTAATTTGTTACCAGTACAAATAATAATATGATAGGAAGATCCATCGGCCAAGAACTAGAAAGGCATGAGTTGAATGGTAATTATAAAATCTAAGTCTCAGCTTGCTTTTCTGTAAGTAAATTATTCACTTATACTACTCAAGATACTTCCCTACTGGCAGGGAAATTATGGCCAGGATGTAAAATAGGTAGGTAGGTACATACATACGTACGTTCGTAGGTAGGTAGGTAGGTAGGTAGGTAGGTAG
>LZPO01036330.1:0-16426 GCA_001675575.1 Neotoma lepida | reverse complement strand
AGATGTTTTCCACAGAACACTTCTAGCTCTTGTTTGATATTAAGAAGCTTAACTTAGTTTTTTAGTTTAAAATGTTTCATACAATATATTTTGATCTTGTTTTCCTCTCCCCCAATTCCTCGCAGATCCTTCCCATCTCTCCCCCTTTCAACATTCCTGCTGGTATTGTAGTTCATTTGAGCTCTCTAAGCCTCACACTTAACGGTAAGGGCCCATGTTTCACTTTTTCTTTTTCACTNGAATTCATTTCTCTTTTTCACTGGAATTTTCCCTCAAAATTCACTGCAAATGCCACCTTCATCCCTGCCTTAGTGACTCTACTCCCTAGGGTATGGTGATGATGCATATCTGAGAATCTATCTTGTTCTCTTACTTCTGTNTTACCACCATCCTAGCTAGCTTCCTCCTGAGGTGAAATGAGAGAAGATGATTTTTCAAATGCAAAGTTCCAATTAACAGATCAAGAAGCCTGGAGTTGTGTTTTCTCTGCAGCAGACAGATGTTTTCTCGTGCACTTTTAACCCAAATCTTGGCGCCACTAAAAGATTTACCACAGAAGGAACATGGCTACAGGTACAATTCCCTAATGTGAGCATATACTCTCTTGATATACTCTTGTGATTGCCTTGCCCTCCCATNTCTAATTCTGTCCACAGACACATGAGAGCGTGCGTGCGCGCGCACGCGCACACATATACCCTATCAGACATACCTTAGTATTGAATGTTTTAATGAGATTTTGCCTTACCTTTTCCCCCTTCCATCACCTAAGACAATCTGATATAAAGGCCATGAAATTATGAAAGTAGTAAAGGGAGTGAGGGAGATTCATTTTTCCCTAACTTACTGTTATTCCAGGCAGCTCCAATCAATGTCTCACTTTTAGGCTTTTCTTTTCTTAAAGCCTCATAAATCCCTGCTTTTAAATCTGAATTTCAGAGGAGTCAGATAATATATGAAGTCCTCTCTGATACTTATGATGGCTCGTGACTTGGGATGGGCCACATACCCCTTCAAACATCTGGGCATCCACAAGAAGATGCATATTATGCTTTTTTACTAGACAATGCCAGTATTTACATAAATAATAAATAAAGACTCATATAACTTATACTAAGATGAAAACATCAGACCTTGTAGAATAAGCTGAGGAAGCATGCATGTATTTTGAAATGATAATCAACAGTAATGGTGACTTTGAAAACCCCTTCACCTTTGAAGTTGTCATAATTTCCCATAANCAGGATGTGCAGGATGGTGAGCTAGAATCAGAGAACTTCTATGTAGATCTGGTAGATGCTGAAAATGTTCATGTTTATGTTTTGTCACTTTGCTGTCATTCTAACAAATACTCAAGACAAGCATCTTCCTGAAGATTTATTTGGCTCAAAGTTTCAATGACNCAGGGTTTTATGGTCATGATGCCATTGCTCTTGGTATATGATGTAGAACATCATTTTGGAGCATGTGTCTTAGAGCAAAGCAAAACCACCACTGATAGATGAAAGCAAAGGGGAAGAGCAAGGTAAAGGGATGGAAGGGACCAATATCACAATATATCATTCAATGCCAAACTCCACATGATGTGCTTATTCTAATCAAGCTCCATCCGTCAAAGATTCTAATACTTCTCAATGCTACCGCGAGCTTTCAAACTTTAGACTTGGGAGTACATCTCAAACAAAGTTCTACTACTTGTGAAATATGGGCCGTTACCATTAAGTGTGAGGCTTATAGAGCTCAAATGAACTACAATACCAGCAGTTCTCAGGTCACATGCTCCAATGAATGATGTCAAAATGTTGGAAAATCACAGGAACACTCATCGAACTAAGCCTTTTGCTGAATAAATTTACTAAGTATAAAAAAAGTGTATGTGTTTTCAGATTAACTCTTTCAATTACCACTGTTAGTTAAATAGTGTATCTCAGTAGAACAAGGTGACTCAGGTCTGTAATCCCTAGACTTTCAAAGAAAAGGCAGAAGCATCCTAAGATAAAGGTCATGAGGTATGTCATAGAGAGTTCAAGGACACTAGAACACCTGGGTTACAAAACATCCTGCAAATAAATAAATAAATAAATAAATAAATAAATAAATAAATAGATAGATAGATAGATAAATAAATAGGTAAATAAATAAATAGCTTGCATCTGTGTCTTAATCTAAGCTCAAAATGTCTATGCCCCCAAACTTTGAGAAAGATGGAAGAATTTTAAACACACATTATGTCATCTTTATTCCCATTGCAATTTCAAATTACTTACATTATCAATATCACTTCATAACATTGAATTGATCATTATCTTCTGAAATTTTTATATGTGAGTAATTTATTTGCATTATTACCACACAAAACTCTCTCCCTTCCAATTCTTAATGCACCTCCTCAACTCCTTCTTGTATTTATGACTTCTTCTTTAGCTATTGTTCTCTCTCTCTCTCTCTCTCTCTCTCTCTCTCTCACACACACACACACACACACACACACACACGCATTTATCTTCTAAAAACAGTGTCTCAGAGCAGAATAATAATCAACCAGAGGTTGCATATGCCCTGGTTATTATTATATTAATTTGAAATATCTATGTATGAAATTACTATGATCTCTATTCAAGTAGTCCTTAAAACAATTGTTAATTGTGCTGTATTCTCATTTCTCAGCTACTGAGGGGCATCCAGCAGACTGTGAGGAGAGTGGCTTTTTTTTTCTCTTAAGTCCTCATAGATTTTTCTGCTAATGTCATGCTTCAATTCTTAAGCTGTGATAACAGGGAGAGATGAAATTTAGTTCTTATGAATGGCATTGTAATGAAGTGACTGTTTCTTAATCACAGATCCTAGCTCTTTCTGAANAGTTTCCAAATGATCTTCATGTTTTTTAATGTGTTTAAGATATGTTCCAGGTTTCCATTCACAGACAAGTGTGCAGGAAATAAGGGGAAAGAGGAAAGNCTGGTGTGAGCACAGGCTGTACCCAAGCAGAGTCTACTCTGAGTGCTTGGTACAATTGGAGCCTACTNACTGCAGTGCCTTTTTCTTTAACCTTAGATTTTTTTATCATATGTTCTCTTCCCTTAGAACAGGACATAAGCACCTGCCATTTCTGTATTGTCACATCAGTTCACTCTTGAGATAGAGAATGTAAAGTNTATGTTCAGGTGACTTTCATTACCTGGTTGCCACTTTCCCTAAAGATGGCATAATGTTCCTCCTCGTTCCCAGCCAATGCTCATAATGCCCCTAGGTACTACTCCAGAAACCTTGCTTATGCAAAGCCATTTAAATTTACTTTCTAGCCAGAAACTTGTTCTTTCATTTCTCTTGTATATTACAACTAACAGATCATTTATCTTTTACAAAATCAATGTATTTATGTATGCTCGGAGCTAGAAGCTCCTAGGAATATACACAAAAAGTACNCACACAAGTACACATAAAGACAAAATGTCTGGACAAATACTGCCATCCTCACCGTAATAAATGGCAGAATTCTCACTATGCCAACTAGTTCTCTTTTCTACATGGTGGAACTGCTGTGTTTTCTACCATCCTCAGGTGTTCTAATCCAAACTTTCATTCTTGCTTCTCAGCAGGGGACCTCATCTCCTAGGCAATGATAAATAGTTTCTTGTTTTCTTAAAAACAAATATCACAAACCATATGCCTCATGTGACTGTTTTCAGCAGATAATAGAATAGAGACATAGGGAAAGGTAACTTCATTTAATTTTCATTAATGACAGACCTTGATGAAAGATAGCCAAAGGAACCAAGCTCTTGTCACCTCCACATGCTTCTTTGGTAGACATCAATTTCAAACATGGTTACTTCTGTAGAAATGTGAGGCTACAATTCTTTCTATCAGCATGATACTTTGAAAACTTCCGGAGGCAGTAGACTTTGATGTTAATAATGTACCATTTGTTGTGTTATCTAACTGAAAAAATAATCTCAAATTCAACATCTCTTACCATTTCTTGATGCTGACATTTACATATAAAAATTTGGGGTTGTTTCTATTCAATTTCATCTTTAACCCAAAGCATGTTGACTTTGTTTATCTCTCTCTTTAAGTAANAGGGAAATAACTATTATATCCTAATGCTAAAGCTTCTAACCATTTCCATTGATCTATTCATATTGTTGACAGTAGCTCTCTTTTGCAATTTTAAGCATAAATTGTATTATGCATACTAATATCATGATATCTACTGTACAAAATACAATCTTCCATTTGACTAATTATTATTCTTTAGTGACCAGTGTAAAAATTCCAACCTGTTGCCACATGTATTAATTTTGATTGTGAATGGGTCCTACTGGCATGTAGTAAGTCAGCTGGTATTTATTTAATCAGATACTTTTTAATAATAATAAATCATAAATTCTACTTTCACAAAACAATAAAGTTATATTAATTCCTTCCACCATGCTTTTCCTGATTCTGTAGGAGGTCTGGCTTTGCACTCTAGAGGGCTTCAGCCTTCTAAGTTTGTTTTCTTTTTTCTCTCGAATTCTTTCTCCCAGAATGATAGGAAAAAAATCTAGGTGGGGAGAATTTTATGTGCCAGCCCTTGAAGAAGTCTTCATGGATTTGGATCACACTGTACTGACTTAAAAATGAGTCATATGACATTTGAAACTAGAATGGGAAAAGAAATATAACTTCAGAGTGAGAACTAACTTTCTAGTGATATATCTCCACCACATACAAGGGACACATATTTCAGAAGGTAGTTAGCCTATGTCTTGAAACGCAATAGTAATGATTTGATTCGAGTAAAAGTGCTTTTTGGGGAACTGTTACCATGATCATAAATATTCATTAAAAGGATGAATTAAGATGGCGATCAAATACTGAATAATTTTGTAAATAAACAATGACATCTGAAGGCTGTATGGTAAAATTAAAGCAGAACCTGATGAATCTGGATGAAGTTTGGCAAAACACTTTTTCAAGGACTCCATTTCTACTCACACAGAAGTTGGAGAACTTAACCTGCAGGCCATGTCTAGCTGATATCCTGTTGTTATAAATAGGTTTTATTTGGACACAGGCGCACATTCTATTTTCATGACTGGTTATTACTTTCACACCACAGTGACAGAGAAGAGTAGTTGCAATGGAAAGTATGTTCCACAAAACAGAAAATGTTTACTGTGGCTCCCTTCACAGGGTGTTTGTGAAACCCGCTATGAAAGGTTACAGGATAAAATGTAGTAATTAAAGAACAAATAATTCTGGGTGAATAATTCAAGAGAACNTTAGATAAAAAAGAGAAGCGTTCCATGACTAATTAAATAGAATTAGAGTGTATTCCCTGGCAACTGACATTTCACGAGGCATGATTAACCACATTCTAACTCACGACTAACCAAACTCACGACTGATGTTTGGTTTGAAAATACTTTTTTTTTTTTAAACCCCTGTCTGTAGTGGTCTAGTTAATGGGTTTCCTCAGTTTTTCCATCTTTTCTGCTCAACTTTGTGTTTTCAATCCTAATATGTGTTAGTATGGATGAAATCTTGTTACTATTAAGAATACCTTAAGTGTTCACTTGCATTACCAACAACGATTTCCAAGCCTACAAGAAACCTGATTTGGTAACATGAAAACCTTTCCAGCAGGAATGAAGATATTCCACAGATACTCATGTCCCTTCCCACCACAATCACAGGATTGAAAGAGTCCCCAAGATATTAGAATTTCCTTAGGAACCATGTACTTGGCTAAACAAGCAAACAAACTGAGAAATAAAAATCCTGAAATCTGGACCCAGACACAGGTGTAACATGTGTTTTGAAAATAGATTTCATACAATTCTGACATGTCAGATCCCCTTGCAACAGAGACTGAAGCCAGGATACACAGAGCCATAAGGCCACACCTTGTCTAGGCCTGATCTCAATCCCAGCAGTAGTCTAGTCCTTGTGCTTTTGCAAGGAAGGAATTCAGATGGCACACTGAAGCAGAGCAAGCAGCACAGTGTTTAATTCACTAAGCAAGGAAATAGGAGTACTCTATTAAGAATAAGAGTGGGCAGAGTTTAGCATCAAGAGCCCCAATCCTGGCATGTCTGGGGCTTACATTTTTCCTTTCTGTGTTATTTATTTTTCTATGGCTTCCCTGGTGTGTATGCTTCTAGTGAAGGGGCATGCTTTTCTTGGAAGGCCATTTTACTAAAATTCAGACTATTTTAAATAGCAGCATAAGATGCAAAATTATGTACAGAACTTTGTTGCCCCTAAAGGTAAAAGTTCACCCAAGTTATTAATAACAGCATCCTGGGCACCCTCCCTTGGAGGTTGCTTTGATTTTTCATAGGTAGCTAAGACTTCCAGTACCTATTGTTCTCCAAATCCAATTTTTAAAATTTTAAAATCCTTGTGATGGTCCCCCATGGAGACCTCCAAATCATTATTATTCAAGTATCCTGACCTCTGGTCAATCACCATTGTTGTCTCTACATTCATATTTTAGTGTGTTAAACAGGCTCACATATTGCTCTGTACATTTTATTTGGGGCTGCATTTTGGAAGTATTTTCTGTTAAGATGCCTTTAAATAATAAAACTGCTAAGAGAATTAAGTTTTGTTCAACTTTTATGTTCAGCTCATGTAATTTACCTCTAGAATTATTTAGTGTATAGGATGGGGAGAAACTTTATTTTTCAGAATTGCATGAAAGCTCAATAAAATCAATTTTTCTGTCATCTGACAAGCGCTTATGAAGTCAGATTGTCAACATGCACATTCAAGGAGAAAACGTGACAAAAAGAAAACGGTTTGCAAATTTCAGCCCATTTTTTAGCTTTACCTCTTGCTTTCTGAAATATTTACACTATATGTCAAAATTGGTTTGATTATTTATGCTCATTCTAGAACACAGAAGAATGATTCTTCTGTGATAGAAAACACTTTGGTGTCCAAACATTTCANTAGAGTTAAAACATCATCACACATTCACATCTCACCCTTGGGAAGCTGCAGAACTACCTCAAGAAATACCTCAGGAAACACTCTTGTCTGGAACTGGGGTTTTTGTGGACACAGACTTGGACCCTGTAACTACCCCTCCCCAAGCTTTGTTTGGCTACCTGTCTCCTATATTCAACTAAAGAGATGATTAATGCTGATGTACAGATGAAGAAAATTAATTCAATGTGTCTTCAGTGAGAACAGAAATGGATAACAGGATCCAAGGACACAAAAAATATGCCTTTGATGGACTGACGAGCTTCAGGTTTAAATGCAGGAAGAGGAGGGACAAGAAGTATGCCTAACAAAACAAGCACTCCTAGCAAGGTGTGGTCTGTTTATTGTCTTAGTTACTTTTTTAAAAAATCCCCATTGTCCCCAAACATTGAGGGGACAATGTTTGTCAGGTGTTTATTTTTGTTATAGGAAATAGCTTCACCTTCAAGAGTGAAAGAGTATACATACATACATGAGTCTTTTCTCTCTCTCTCTCTCTCTCTCTCTCTCTCTCTCTCACACACACACACACACACATACACACACGCACACACACAATTATGTCGTGTTTGAAGCTAATGTCTTCAAACAACCTAAATGAGATCTCAGGGTGGTTCCAGCCAGAGTTACAATGGATAAAGTAAAAAGATTAGGCACAGGGATACAAGCAGGAAAACAAAAGTCACATTCTTGTTAGAGATTCACAGAGGATATCAAGAGAAAGGAATATATGGATATATATCCATGATCATATACATTCAGGCTTTGGGCAACTCAATGCTACTTTAACACAAAATAAGTATCTACATATGAAAAGAAACTATGTTTCATCTGTGCTTGCCAACTTCAAAGCCAATGTTAATTGGCTCTAAATTCTTGCTTCTCAGCTGGCAGGATGCTTCAACTAAACCAGAGGGTATAGGGCTCTTCATAGGCCCCCATAATTTTCTCCCTTTTTCTATACTGCATTATGTAATATTCATCATGATAGTAAAAGTCATTTAATCAGTAAAGAATTAATGAAACAAGGAGAGAACCAAACACTATGCAAAACAGTGGACACTGTCACCTTTATTCTTAGTGGATATCAAAGCCCACCAAAAGCTTTGACTCCCTTGAGGATTGAATGGTCCTGGACAAGCACACTTCTTTTACCCTGAAAGAGAGCAGCTCTTATACCTACATAAAGAACTCTCTTCTCTGTTAGAAACAAGAGAGCTAAGAGAGGGCTGTGGCAATTCACTCAGGAACAGAGCTGCATAGAATTGCTCTTCAGACATGAGCTTTGTTAGGATGCAGGGCCTCACAACCACGGGAGCCATGACTGAGCCTTGAAGTGAGAAAGTATTGAAAAGGTACAGTACATCATAATAAGACAACAAAATGTGGCCTTTTATAACAGAGAGAGTCTTTACTAAGAGNGAGAGCTAAAGTAAAAGAGAGAGAGAGAGCTGCAGGGAACAGGATGATAGTGAGAGAACAAGAGAAGAGCCTTCAGATAAATTCTCCAAGAAAGTATTTGGACTTGTCCATCCCTTCACAGGGTGGAGGTGTATTCCCCAGCACATGATTTAACCTGGGATAGCCTACTGTGGAGAACCAAATTACTCAGGGTCAGAGAATCTGACCTTGCTTTACCCAGTAGGACTGCATAAGGGGATCATTTGACCACGGGCATGGTTACCAGGTGTTTGGAAGGGTCTACACTTGGCTGTACTATGTGCTTTGATCTAGCAAGGGGATATCTTTTGCCCCACCCCTTGGCATTGTTATAAAAAGCCCTTTTGAAGAGGCAGAAGGGGCCATTGGGTTTTGATCCGGGCCCTCCTGAAGCTATCCTGTGTTTCTGTTTTTCTCCTCTTCACTATCTTTCTATCTAAAAATTTATTATCCCTTTCTCCTCCTCATAGGAACCCTTTAAAAGGTTGGAGCCTGCCTCCCACAGCCTATATCACAACAAGCCTGGAGTGGCAAGCTATTAGGTAGATGATAAATTAGGGGCTGTGAAGGGATAGCACACCAGGGTTTCTGAACTTTCAATCAGAGAAAGATAGATAGATAGATGATAGATAGATAGATAGATAGATAGATAGATAGATAGATAGATAATAGGTAGATAGGTAGATAGGTAGATAAGTAGATAAGTAGAGCGCTGAAGTGCTCACTGAAGGAGCACAAGGTCTAATTTCTTAAGGGTCTGAGATCTGGCCACTTAGNTTTTTTTAAAACAACAGGCCCGTGATTTAACCTTCTCATGTTAACGGGGGAAAGCAGAGTTATTTTAACTGNAGAAGAGACTTTTTCATTCAGAGCAGCATAAATCCTGTAGGCTAGGGTGCTAGTTAACCACCAAAGCACCTCTATTAATGTAGCTTGAAGGTCCTGTGTCTCATAAACTTGAAGAATGTTGTCACAGTCTCTGTGAGTTCATGTGTGTTGGTCCTGCTGTGACAAAAAAGTCTTGATTCCTTGGTGTCCACCATTTCCTGCATGGGTCTGTACCAAATGGATTCCCAGTGCTGAGAGGAGGACTGGACACAAGCCTCTATCACTCACCCAGAAGCTATCTCCAATTCATAAGCACTTGCACTTGAAATGTGAAATGTTAGTTCTCTACAACTGAATCTCACTGGGGATACAAACCCCTCTTAAGGGCAGGCCCCATCCCCAGCAGTAGATGGACAACACAAAATAAACTCAAGGACACCTTTGGAAGTTCTTTTTCTCATAATATTTTATCGGGGCATTATTTTTAACCTTACATATCTTTGCATATATATTATGGCTTCCAGTCTTGAGCTTTTGTGGTTGGTATTCCTGTGTGTACAAAACTATGTCTCTGAGTCTATGTGTGCTTCTTTGGTTTTTCTTAAAACTCTCTATTTTTCTGGTCTTTTGTTTTTCCTATTCAAGTCTGTTTGTTTTGTTGTATTCTTACTCTTTAGTTGCCAGTTTGTTTTCTAACAAGAGACAGAAGGACCCCCTCCCCTGGGCTCCACACTAGGGCCCAAAGCCCCAGCAGCTGTACCAGAGGTCAGAGTGGGAAGACACTGCCCACTGCCCACTAACCCCCTTTAAGTCTGCCCAATAACCCCAGACTGCACCCCTACCTATGGGCCCCATATCCAGGCCGAGTACTTTGGGAGAAGTCTTTTGCTTTACCAGAGGTCAGGCAGAATCTAGGAACCCCAGGTAAGACACCACCCAAGGTCAGCTAACATTCATTAAAACCTGCCCAATAACCCAAACTGCACCCCCTCTACTGGTCTGCCTATTACGGTCCACAGCCCCGGCAGCTTTAAGGGAGGCAAGGCTGGTCCTAGCAACCTGAGTGGACACTGTCCACTACTGACAAAACCCCTTTAAACCCCAGACTGTACAACCCTTGCCCCACCCCACCCCTTCACCTCTGGCTCCATATCTGGGGCAACAACTTTGGAAGAAGACTTCAGATTTACCAGAGGCCAGGTCAAATCTAGAGACCACAGTGCCAGCAGCTGTACTGGAGGTCGGGCTTGCCCTATAGACCCCAGAGGCCAGACAAGATCTAGGGACTCCAGGCCCCCAATACCACAGAAGGGACACCATAATGGACCTGAAGACATACCAGTCACCAAAACCCTTGTCCATTTAGGCCAGAAGACCAGATAGGAAAGAGAAACCAAGGAACAAAACAGTAATCCAACAAAGACAAATACAGACATCAATACCTAGACATATATTCATCCCCAAATCCTGATGCCTAAATGCCAGGGTAAGAACACAATCAATAGCAGAAATGCCAATATGGTACCATCTGAGCCCAGCTATCCTTCAACAGCAAGTTCTTAACAGTTCAACACAGGTAAAGCACAAGAAAAAGACCTAAAAATTACTTTTTGAAGATGATAGAAGTCCTTAAAGAGGATATGAACAAATTGCTTAAAGAAGTTGTGGAAAAGATAAACAAAAAATTGTAAGAAATCAATAAATCCTTAAAAGGAAGCCAAGGAAAAGTGAACAAACAGGTAAAGTAAATTGTTCAAGACATGAAAACAGAAATAGAAACAATAAACACAAATGGAGGGAATCCTGGAATTGGAAAATCTGGGTAAACAAACAGAAACTATAGAGGCAAACATCACCAACAGATTACAAGAGCTAGAAGACAGAATCTCAGGAACTAAAGACACGATAGAAGAAATAGATTCATCAGTCCACAAAAATGTTAAATCTAAAAACTTCCTAACACTAAACATCCAGGAAATTTGGGACACTCTGAAAAGACCAAATATAAGAATAATAGGAATAGAAGAAAAGGAAGAAACCTAGCTCAAAAATCCAGAGAATATATTTAACAAAATCATAAAAAATTTTCCCAACCAAAATAAGGACATGCATATAAAGATACAAGATGCTTACAGAACACCAAATAGTTGCATCAGAAAAGAAAATTCCCTCATCACATAATATTCAAAACACTAAATATATAAAACAAAGAAAAAATATTAAAAGTGGCAAAGGAAAAAAGGCCAAGTAACATATAAAGTCAGACATACTAAAATCTCACCGGGCTTCTCAANGGAGACACTAAACTCCAGAAGGGCCTTGACTAATGTCTTGGAGAGATCAAGGATACAAGGGACATACCTAAACACAATACAAACAATATTCAGCAGGCCGATTGTCAATATCATATTATATGGAAAGAAACTCAAAGCAATTCATCTAAAATCAGAAACAAGACAAGGTTGTCCACTCTCTTCATACCTATTCAATACAGTACTTGAAGATCTACATATAGCAGTAAGACAACAAAAGGAGATCAAGGGGATATAAATTGGAAAGGAAGAAGTTAAAGTATCATTATTTNCAGATGATATGATAGTATACATAAGCACCCCCAAAACTCTGCCAGGGAACTCCTACAGTTGATAAACACCTTCAATCAAGTGGCTGGATCCAAGATTAACTAAAAAAANTAATAGCCCTCCCATATGCAAAGGATGAATGGACTGAGAAAGAAATCAGACCCTTTACAATAGCCTCAAATAATATTTTCTTGTAACTCTAATCAAGCAAGTGAAAGGCCTGTATGCCAAAAACTTCAAGACCTTGAAGAAAGAAATTGAAGATAACAAAAGATGGAAAGATCTCCAATGCTCATTGATCAGTAAGATTACATAGTAAAACTGGCCATCTTACCAAAAATAATTTACACATTCAATGCGATTCCCATTAAAATCCCAACACAATTCTTTACAGAACTTGAAAAAAAATTCAACTTTATATGGAAAAATAAAAAACCCAGTATAGCTAAAACAATCCTGTACAATAAAAGAACTTCTAGAGGTATCATCATCCCTGATTTTAAGTTCTACTACAGAGCTATAGTAACAAAAATTCATGGTATTGACATAAAAAAAAAAGATGAGTGGAGCAATGAAATCAAATTGAAGATCCAGGTATAAATTCACACACCTATGGACACCTGATTTTTGACAAAGAAGCCAAGATTATACAATGAAAAGAAGAAAGTATCTTCAAAAATGATGCTGGTCTAACTGGATGTCTTCAAGTAGAAGAATGCAAATTGATCCATGTCTATCATCCTGCACAAAACTCAAGTCCAAGTGGGTCACATTCCTTGACATAAATCTAGATACACTGAATCTGATAGAAGAGAGTGGTAAATAGCCTTGAATGTATTGACACAGGAGAAATATTCATGAATAGAACACCAATAGCACAGACACTAAGATTGCCAATTAATAAATGCGACTTCATGAAACTGAAAAGCTTCTGTAAGAGAAAGGATGCCATCAATAGGACAAAATGACAGCCTAAAGATTTGGAAAAGATCTTCACCATCCCCACATATGGCAGAAGTCTGATTCCAAAAATATATAAAGAACTCAAGAAACTTGTTGTCAACAAACCAATTAATCCAATTTTAAAAATGGAGTAAAGACCTAAAAAGAGAATTCTCAACATCAGAATCCAATTTGACCAAGGAACACTTAAGGAGATGTTCAACATCCTTATCGACCAGGGAAATGTAAACCAAGACAACTCTGAGATTCAATTACACCTGTCAGAATGACTAAGAACAGAAACACAAGTGACAGTTCATGTGGGCAGTGATGTGGATCAAGGGGAACACTCTTCCATTGCTGGTGGGAGTGCAAACTTGTACAGCAACTTTGGAAATCGGTATGTCATTTTCTCAGAAAATTGGGAATTGACCTACCTCAAGACCCAGCTATTCTACCCAAAAAGGTGTTCTACCACACCACAAGAACATTTGCTCAACTATGTTCATAGCAGCTTNTTTAGTAATACCTAGAATATGGAAACAATCCTAGATGTCCCTTAATCAAAATATGGATAAAGAAAATGTGGTACACTTACACAGTTTAATATTACTCACCTGTTAAAAACAATGACATCATGAACTTTGAAGGCTAATGGATGACACTAGAAAAAAGTTATCCTGAGTGAAGTAGCCCAAACACAGAAAGACAAACATGGTATGTACTCACTTATAAGTGGATATAAGCTGTAAAAACAGATAACCATGCTATATCTCACAGACCCAGAGAGATTAGGTTTTAGGGTCCTGGAGAAGTTAGGATCCCACAAAAGACCATCATCCATGTATGCAATCAACAAGAGCATTTTTTATTCCAGCCATCTGGGACCTGCCATCCCATACAAAGGCAAGATAGCAAAAACCCCAAGATGAAGATGTAGGCTCCTTTTCAGCATAGTCAAGGGGAGGTCCTAAGGCAGTTAGCTCATCTTATCTACAATTGGCTTAAGCAAATGGCAATCATATTAGTAATTTCTAATTGGCATGGGCTGGTAAGGGGTCCAGTTTTCCATTTTTGAATAGGCCTAGAGAAGTTCTAGGCTTCATCTTTATCTGGTTAACATCTTGAACTGTTTATGACTCAGGACTGGACTGCATGTACCAAGCCTCCTCATGCTTGTTGTTGGGGGTGTTGGAGATTGATTGTCCTTTGTTCATGGCTCCTCTTCAGAAACTGTCTGCCCAGTCTCAGGAAACTGAAATTGAAGGCTGATCTCTGAGTGAAGACTGAGCAGCCTGATATGGCATCTGCTCAGTCCTATCAAGTTAACGAGGAAGTCTCAAGTAGGAAGGGCAGTCAGATCTCCCTGGAAAAGGAAAATTGAAGAGATTTTATGGATGGAGTAGGGCACAGGTTCAGGAGAGTACTTAAATAGATGAATGGAAAGGGGGTCATTTTGGGGTCATGGCACATGGCACATGGCAAACTCTCAGGAATCTACAAGGATGTCCTCTACTAAGACTCCTAGCAATAGTGGATATCTAGTCTGAACTGCCCATCTCCTGTGACCAGGCAAGACTTCCGGTGGGTGAACTGAGACACCAACCCAGCCACGTAATTTTCTACCTATAGTCTGCCCTTCCAATGGGATGTGCTTCAGTAAGGCTAGCACAGAGATTGTGGGAGTGGTCATCTAATGACTGGTCTAGCCTAGGACCCATGCCAAGAGAGTGAGCACAATCCTGATATTGCCTAGAGTGCCAGGACCCAGAGGCTGGATGGCCCAGAAACCTAGGATAGAACCAACTGGAGAAAACATGACTGGAGATAAAAAAAGTCAATGTAATGATGCCTAAGGATATTCTGCTATATTCATAGATTTGTGCCTAGCCCAATTGTCATCAGAGAGACTTCAACCAGCAACTGATGGAAATAGATGCACAGACCCTTAGCCCAACATTAGTCAGAGCTGGAGAAATCCTATGAAAGAAAGAGAAGAAGGATTAGAGGAGCCAGTGTGGTTAAGGACACCACAAGAAAACCCACAGAGACATCTTGCACAGCCTTGATGCAGGGGGAGAGGCTTGGACCTGCCTCAACTGAATGTAGCAGGCTTTGCTGACTCCCCATGCGAGGCCTTACCTATTCAGAGGAGGAAATGGTGGGTGGGTTTGGATGGGGGAACGATGGGGGGGTGGCAAGAGGAGGGAAGAGGGAAGAGGGGGAATTGTGGTTGGTATGTAAAATGAATTAAAACATTCTTAATGAAGAAAAAAAAAAAAGAAAACTCACATAATCAACTAACTCGGTTTCGTACAAGCCCAAAGAGACTGAACTGAAGACCAAGGAGTCAGCATGGGAATGACCTAGACACTCTGCCCTGTCTCTTATACACATCTAGATGTGTATAAGAGACAGTCTTGTGGGACTCCTAACAGTGGGAGCAGGGACTGTTTTTGACTCTTTTGCTATTTTTAGGGCCCTGTTCCTCATAGTAAGTTGCCTTGCCCAACCTTAAGACAAGGGGAAGTTCTGGGGAGTTTCTGTCTTCTGTTACACTTACTTTTGTTCTGAGATAATCACTTCTAATCTGTAGGAAGTCCCAGGTTGAAGTCTCTACAGTAGTATGTCTGTTATAACTCAGTGTTCATAAACATCATACTTCCTGTCTCTGCCTATGCAGAAGCTCTCACAGGGGAGAAGGGTCTCTCTAATTAACAGAATCTTGCCAAAATCTTGGTGGAACAGCCCAGTGTCCCTTGCTTTGACTATAAATCTATCATCATTTTTCACTTGGACATTGTATGTGTTTAACAGGAATACAAAAGTCNGGACTTCTGTCCCAAAAAACTTCCACTCTACAACTACTAAAAGTGGAGAGTTACCAAGAGAGAATTCTGATGTGTTCAGAATCTGCAGCCATCACACAACTCACAATTCCTGATTCTTTTCTATTTAAATGGTGTCTTATTTTAGTAGTAATAATTATTGTTTATTTGTAATTTTAATGATTTTATTGTCTTGTACTTTCTTTGTTCAATCATTTTTAAAATTGTTTTATTATTTTTGTATATGTGTAATTTGTCTGAAGGCATGTATGTTGACCACTTATGTACCTGGTACTAGCTAGGCCAGAAAACTGTCATAGGCGCTGGAGTAACAGATGATTGCCTTCTTCCATGTGGGTACTGGGAATTAAACCTAGGTCCTCTACAAAAGCAACAAGTGCTCTTAACCACTGGATGAATTCTCCATCCCTAAAATCCATGGTTTTTTTTTTTTTCCAGTTTGAAAAAGAAGAGAGAAAGAAAAAGAAAACATTATTGAGACAACTAATATCTCTGGTCCCTTGCATCCAAGAAAGAACCAAAGGTTCAATCTTATAGCTATATTTACATTAACCCTACATCTGCCTCATGGCTTTTTATAAATCAAAACATGTCCTCAGGCATAGTCAGGAAGAAATTATATANCCATCATCCCAGGTAGGAGAATATGACAGAGAGGAGAGGGAGGTCTAGAGGAGCTTTGCTCAAATTTAAAATCATTAGCATATTAAAGATGTAGGATGACTAATGGAAGACTAGTTTCTCCCAGCCCCACACAGTATCACACTACCCTGCAGCTGGCTGACTAAATTTCACCACTGACAC
>LZPO01036329.1:3274-21127 GCA_001675575.1 Neotoma lepida | reverse complement strand
ACAAGTCTAACCTAAGGCCAACCTTACATAATAATGTCTCTGTCATTATTTGGGGCCTGGTGGTCCAAATCTAAAAGAACTCCTGATTAGTGTTTCTGTCTACTGTCTCACAGGCTTCCAAACTCTCCCTACAGCACTTCAACAAACTACCCTTGAGAATTCTCATCTGCACATGCTGATTTGCTCAAATCTGGGCACAACTGAGAGAGCTCATCACAGCCTTGATTAACATCCAATTATGTCTCTAGCATTTCCACATTTGATGTCATCCATCCAGTTATGACAAACAAATCTATTAAATTTATGTGTTTGTTTTCATTTTGATGGTTTTCAAATGTACTGTGGTACCTCACACTACCTGGTGCTCTGCATGGCAGCCCCTTTCTTCCATCTCCTCTATCACTCCTTACCCTTAAGAGAGAGCCTTGGCAGGTGGTATATTCACCTGGCGTCTTCTTAAGTGCTCCTATATTTATTTATACCTCTCAATTTTATTTATTTCTTCTATGTGTAAATGCTCAATTGACTTTGACAACAGAAGAGACTATGCATTCCCAGCTTTGCATACAATACCTGCCATATAATATATAAATTCAATATANTTTCTGTAATATCTTAGTTCTTTAAAANTAGAATAGAGTCCTAANCTNTTTTATTCTGTGNGCTACTGTCTTTTGTTGAACCATGGTAAATATGTGGTATGGTTATTATCNTCAGTTAAGCATATTGCTTTAACTCCAGTAAACAAATGCTATTTCCTAGCTCTACCCAAGCTTAAGACTGTAAGGATAGGGATGAAGGCTTCTGCNACATTGCAAACAATATCAGTATTGACAAATTGGATATAGATTTTCTGGACCTACAGAAAGGTGCTGTTAAATAAAAATTGCAAATAAAAATTATTTAATAACAATGAAAATTTCTAATTTGAAAAATATCAGTTAAGTTTTTCTAGAGTTCAAAGTCAGTGACTTCATTTCCAAGGTGACTAATTGAATCCTTTCTTCACTACTGAGCCCTGAACTTCCGATCATTGCAATTCAAAAATTTCCCAAATTTTGTATACATATTTTTATTACTTACTGTATGAAATTTTCAAATAATTTTTAATTTCACAGAAGATACAAAACCCTGTCTAAAAAACTCATCAATTTACACTTCAGTTTAAATTCAGAATATCTTACAGATCAAAGAGGACACAGAATTGTCTGTGTTTGCAGATGTCAAAATCTCCAAGGGCATCTCTGTTTACATCACCTTTGTATTGCCATGGAAACTATTTTTTTCCATGTCTAGAAATTGAATTATGGGAACATTCAATCTAGAAGCCCAGATTAAGCATCTCCTTGTAGTAATAGTCAAATANGAGATATCCTCTTTCTTCTAAAGAATGATAAACATCTAATATACAAAGGCAAGGAATAATTACAAACTTAAAGATGAAAAAGTGATGTGGAGATCAAGCTGTTAAGACAGCATTGCATGGCAAGTGTTTTTATTTATAAACAGCTAAAAGTTTATTGCAGAGTCTACCAAAAGATGACCTTGCATAAAAATAAACAGTTTGCTGAGTAGATAGGTCAGGCAATGTTAAAGCAATTTGTCATATAACTAGGAATAAAGAAAAATTTAAACTGAGATTCCATGAGTTATCAGAAGGTGGTAGTTTGTTTTTGTGAGATTATTCCCAGGATATAGTCATTTCTAAAAGGAGTAAGAGATCAAATCTCTAACATTCTGGTCCACAAACTTAATTTAATTTCTCCTTTAGCTTCTGACAATGTTATNCTTAATCTTTAACCCTCAGTTGTGAGAACTGAGTGGTTAACTTGCTTTCTTTCAATAGTTGGCTAAATTCAATTAGAAGTTCCTAAAGCATCCTGTATCTCTAAAGTACCCTGTGCTGATGTCTATCATCACTGAAAACGTGGATTATACTGATTTGCTTTTTCCTATAAACTTGATCTCCTCTGAAAATGGTTTTATCTTCCTATCAATAACAACCAAGAATGTGGTTGATGAACAAAGGGGCATAACCATTTATTTCCAATGTATTATTCATTATTCATGTTTCAAATGGGGATTTGGGATATATCCATCCCTTTACTTTTTAGATNTGGATATAGAGTCTTCAGAGGTGAAAATTATGAACCAAAGTTAGGTCCACAGGGAAATTAGACACAAACCACCATAGCTCTAGTTCTGTATTCATTANCCATTACCCCTTAAAAATGCTGACTAGTTTTCCTCTCCCAGTATCTATCTAAATGTATTCTTAGAAGCCTCTCAAGGAAGAACTCAGCTAAAGAAGAATGAGCATGGGTTGCAAACTGAACCCAATGATAAAATCACAACACTGCCNGCTGATCACTTAGATTTTTAGATGTCCTTGTTATGTCTTAATTTTAGATGAAACTCTCAGATAAGATTACATAAGATTTTTTGGAGAACAACTACATATAATAAGTCATACATGTTTACAATGCCAGTTCTTCAAAACTTAANACATAAACAACCACAACCTTAACCACAATTAAGAAAATAAATGNATCAATCACTCATGAAGAATAGANGTGCTGATCTGGCCTGAGNTGGCTTTGGATGCATGTACAGCAGGGCAAAACTTTGTGCTNTAGTAGCCTTTGGGGAGAAATCCCCTATCTACTGTCATGTCTNTGTTTAATTGTACATGCATGTGATTAAAATTAGGTTCATTATAGAAATGGAGAAATAATTGTATAACATAACCTGTCAATCAAAATAGAGACTTGCTCAAACTACTCTCCTTAGTAACCAGCTCTTTCACTTGAACTCCATAAATGGAAGCTGCAAACCATAATAGAGGCCCTTGAGTATTCTCACTCATGTGCCCTATGTTAATCTTCACAGGGTATCTCCCTTTAGCATGTACTGCCTCTTTGCTCTAAATAAAAGTATCTCCCTTCTTTAGAAAAAGAAAAAAAATTCTTGTAATCAACATAAAATTGGCACATGATTTATTAAAATTCCAATAAATATTCTGCTTTAAGTTCGTGTTTGATACTTGTATATTTAATTTCAATATTAATATGAATGACTAAATTTGTCACTGTCCTAGACGTATTTTCTTCTTTCCTCCCTTACTTAAGATTTGTAACTCATTCCTTAAGCATCAGTTTATTTCTGCTTTCTTCCATTTACATCGCTTTAAAAATGATCTTTGGTAGTTTCCTTGCAATTTCAAACACATCTTTAGGCCGAGTGCGGTGGCACATACCTTTCATCACAGTATTTGGTAGGCAGAAGCTGGTGGATATCTGAGTTCAAGGCCAACCTGGTCTATACAATGCGCTCCAGGCCAGCCAAGACTATATTTTGAAACTGTTTCTTAAAAGAATCAAAATAAATATAAATAAATAAGAAGAATTTCATATCTTTGATTAATTATACCATGGATGGCTNTCACAACAATGTAATTCTAATTTCTTCTAATCNTTTATGCTATTCTTATACATTTATTTTCAGATGGACAAGAAATACAGTGTATTCTATTGTTTTCCTTCAGAATGAGTTGAATTTCAGATCAGTCAATAAATTGAACATCTACCATTATATCTGTAAACAACCCAGCATGATTGTGAGTTTTTGGATTTGAGTACTGCCTGGGTTTCTCAAAACACTTTCTATGACATACCTAACATATACTAGACACACAAATAAGTACTTTGTAAATCCATGAACTCATGCTCTTTTGTGAGACCTATACAATTATACTGTATAGATCTTACAAAAAAACATAAAAAGGATATAATTTATAATTCCACATACTTACTTGATTGAAGATAATATTTAATCTAAAATAAAACATGTTTGCCAAATTCCCAGTGAGGTAGGTAGGGGGTTGGCATNAAGATGGAAAGAAATAAGGAGAGATCAAAACAGAACATTTCAACTTTTAGTGACTATAGCAGAGTATCTGAATATTTTAATAGTTCTGTGGAATAAGCATTGTTCCCTTTGCAAAGGCTACAGATCTGAGGCTTACAGTCTGTAAGTGACAGACTGCACCAACAAGATTAACCTGTTTACCTGTCACATCTGGTGTATTATTCAGGTGTTCTCTGTCTCCATGCATTATTACACCAGACTCTCCAGAATCAGTAAGGCAGTCAGTTGAACCAAGCTACATTGATTCACAAAATCCTGACAGTTTATTATTTTCACACATTTAAAGATACCGCAGTTTATGTCAGTGTTTCTTAACCTGTGGGTTGTGACCCCTTTGGGGGTTGAATGATCCTTTCATGGGGGTCGCCTAAAACTATCAGAAAACACAGATATTTACTTTATTATTCATAACAGTAGCAAAATTACAGTTATGAAGTAGCAACAAAAATGATTTTATTGTTGGGGATCACTACAACATGAGGAACTATATTAAAGGGTCCCAGCATTAGGAAGGTTGAGAACCACTGGTTTAAGTCTGACATACTGTATAATATTTGTTTTCCTCTTTTAGTTCTGATAAAATTAAAAATGCCTCCACAGAAGTCAATTTATTTTCAAAAATTAGATTTCTATGCTCTAATTTGTGGTCATATTGCTATGATTTACTGATAGGTTTTTTCTTCCTCTTATTTAGTGATTGTGATTTTACTGAATGCATATGTAACGAATATTTCACTTAATACAGTGACTCCAACATAAAGTTTCAAATTGGGGTTATTTTACAGCCTATTCATTGAGTCTATGATCAAATTAAAGTATGTAAATTATTAGACATGACCTTTTGATAGAACATCAAGTGAAGATAGTCTGTCATTAAAAGCAGAGGTTAAGGATCANCTAATTCAGACATGATTGGAATTGGCAGAAGTTTTGCANTGTGATAGGATTAGGGTCTAATGGTTCAAAATTTTCATATTGTTTTTCTCATCTATAGTTGCCTAACAATAAATAATACTAAATGTAGAAGAAATCTGGAAAAACAAGTTGAGCTTGAACCGTGTCTTGACAGAGCAGCATGGGCCCACTTTTAGGGTTAAATTGAATTTGTTTCTCATTAAATCATCAGATAAAAGCTTTCTTTGCAGAGATTTTTTTCCTTATAAAATTGCTTATTCTTTAACAAATCTCTGATTTTGTTTTTGAAAATAAGACAGTCCATGTATTATCAGATACCACAAGCTTTCAGTGGTTTTGCAAATAGCAGATCGTGTGCTTCTGTGTTAGAAGTCTCGGTATCATGTTAATATTTTAATACTGAAATGATAGTTATCATTAAGAAAGCAACAGCGCCACTTATTCACATGTCCCCTAATAAAGTACAAAATCTAATAAGAAAAGTAATGAAAGGGAATTTAGTTCAAGTAATTCTTCAGTGGATAAACCTCACTTAAGAACTGTACATAATACTTACATATTAAATCTCAAAGGAATCTCTGATTATTCCATTCTTACTGAATAAACTTCTCTTTCTAACCTACGTAGCTTGGGATTGCTTTGCTTTTGGTTAGTTGCCAGAATGTGAAGGCAGGTGGAAAAAGGGTAGGAAGTGTGCAGGGCAGGTGGGCAGGTGAAAGGTAGAAGTGGAGAGAGAGAGGGAGGGAGGGGTGGAGAGAGAGAGGGAGGGAGGGAGAGAGAGAGAGAGAGACAGAGGAAGAGAGGAGAGGGAGGGGGAAGAGGAGGATGAGAAGTAGAGGTAGCAGGAGGGACAGGAGGATTTTAGGTTCTCATGCTCAAAGGCATCTTATTTTGATGCTCTATACCCCCACAACATATCAGATTTAAATGCTTTCATATCTTCAATAAACATTGTTCCTAAAATTTTATTCTAATTGTTTATTTATGTATATATTTCTGTGGGTATGTNTATACACTACAATACCTGTGTGAAGGTCAGAGGACAACCTGAGAGAATAAAGTCCCTCCTTTTACTATGTAAACCCCAGGGATCAAACTTAGGTGTTCAGGTATTGGCAGTAAATACCTTTACCCAGTGAGCCACATCACTGGTCCTAAATACTGTTGCTGTATCGGCACCTAAAAATAGAATGAAATGTAATCAATTAGGTGAAAATAGCTTTTTTTTTTGCTGTTGTTGTTGAGCTTAAAATATTAATCTATTCTGAATGTGTAATTTTATTTGTGAATATTTAAACCAGTAATTTTTATTTATTCAATATACTTTGATGGTCGATAGAAAGAGAAATTATAACTATTTTGGCAAATGGCTAATTCAGTCCTAACAAGGAATGATTTTGTGATTGATCATAAATCTAGTAATGTTTGTATTACTTATCTTAGGACAGATTTCAAAGGCTGCAACTGTTTGTCTTTAAAACTCAGACATATACACAGGATATTTTGAGGAAAAAGAACGTACTTATGGGGCTGGGGGGATTGCTGAGTGGGTAAGGAAAAAAAAAGAAGTAATCACAAAATTGGATGGGAAAGGATGAGAGGGTAGAGAGTGGTAAGGGAAGGAGTTTAGGTGGAGAATATAGGAGAAGGGGAATATTCTCAAAATGTATTGTATGAAATTCTCAAAGAATTAAAAATATTATAAAAGGAATGGTATCTGCTCTTGCGGAAGATCTGAGTTCAGTTCCCAGCATCCATATTTGGGCATCTCAAAACCACTTAGAACTACAGTACCAGGTGATTTGAAGCTATCATTTGGCCCCTAAAGGTATCTGCACTTACATGTACACCCCACCATACACAATGTACTTTTTTCATAAAAATACATTTTTAGGATGTTGTCTAAATACATATTTATAAGGACAGCATATATTATGAGTTTGGGGTTAATTTTACTATTCATTATGTTATTTCTAAAAGAATGAAGATATCCATATTGACCATAACTTCCTAATGACCTAACTGACTTGCAAAGCCCATTACCTTATCTCCATCAAATTACTTCCATGATCCAAATAAAATATGAGGCATTGTCAGAGATAATGATGATTTTGGACAGAAAATGTATAATACACACAAAGTTAGAAAAGGATCAGACATATAAAAATGTTATTCAAATAACTTGGTAGAATCTATGGCTTGGTGATCAAAGTAAATAATTATCTTTCTTCTAAATGCCAATCAGTTGTATTAAATATTAATTTCCCTCTCCTGAATAAAGTAGAATTCTTTCATGCTTCATGTCTATGGTTTTCTGAAGAAAAATATCAAGTATTATCTAAATATCATGGCCATCCATGTTGCCATCACCAGCTTCTTAGGATCCCTGCTGTTCTCAACCACTCTCGCATTCTTAATACCCCTTTTCCTCCCCAGGGCCTAACTTTGAGGACCAGCTTTATTTCCTTATTAAGTATTTGATGTGAATTTGTAAGAAAATAAACCATTATAATATATTACTTTTCTATAGATAAGGATATTTTACCTCAGGTCCCCATATACTTAAATGTCATAATGAACCAGATAAATTCCACCAATATATAAAATAACCTAACAGAAGTTAGAAGATACAAAAAGTCCAAATTCACATTTATGTTAGAAATGTTCTCTTAAAGCCTAGCCAGATGGTGACAGTCACTACAATTCATATACTATATATAATTCAATATATAGTCTGATTCTACCATGATGATCATGGACTAACACTCTATAACTATTAGCAATCCCCCAATTAAATGTTTTCTTTTATAAGAGTTGCCTTGGTCATGGTGTCTCTTCACAGCAATGGAACAGCAACTAAGACTTATTCATTATTGAATTTTCTTCTATTTGGTAATGTCTGGTAGATCACTGTATCTANAAGTCAATAAATGAATGGAAGCATTTGGAATGCATTGATGGATGAATTTGTTTAAAAGTGTTCTCAACTGTGAACAGCCCCATAACTTTAATAAGCAAATCATATTTCTTTTGTTTTTGAGTGTTCAATTCTAAATAGAGACTGATTTCAGTCAAACATTGTTCAAAGTAAAATAGCAAACAAAGCTGACAAAGTAGTATCTCCTAAATTTACTTCCTTGAAATCTTTCAAAATATTTGAAGTGTTTACACTAATGCCAAGAAATATGTGAAACTGTGGAGTTGGAAGTGAGCCCTGTGGTCATCAATCTGAACATGTTATCATAGAAGAGAAAACAGAATTATAGAAGAATTGTTTTTTCATAAGTCCTATCAATTAAATCAGATCAATATCAGAATTCTCTGAGGTTTCCCCCACTCTTTTCAAGAAAGGGGAGAGTTTTCTGTTATTTATGATTCACTATTTTCCCACAAGAAGAGTATTTCTTCCAACTGTTACAGTATGCTTTTCTCTATGTAGTTTCTCTACAACTGCATCTATTGTAAGATGAATCTTAAATGGTCTTATTAATTGAAAACACCAGGCCAGGTATTAGGGTAAATTCTGAAAGATCAGAAAAACAGAACAAGCCACAGCCAACCTCACCTTGCCAACTCCTCAGCTGATCTTGTTTCCTCAGACTGCAGGCTTCTGAGTTGTCACCCAAATGAATCTCAGCTGAACTGCTGCTCAAAGCCTGAAAGCTTAAGAGGCCTCTCATTTTTGGTTCTCATGCCTTATATACCTTTCTGCTTCCTGCCATTACTTCCTGGGATTAAAGGTATGTGTCTTTCCCAAGTAAGACATAGATCTCAAGTCTTGGGATTAAAGCCACCAAGCCTGGCTCTGTTTCCAGTGTGGCGTTGAAATTCACAGAGATCTGGATGAATCTCTGCCTCTGGAATGCTAGGATTAGAGGTGTGTGTGCCACCATTTTTTGGCCTCTATGTCTATCTAGTGGCTGTTCTGTTCTCTGACCTCAGATATGTTTTATTAGGATACACAATATTTTGGGGGACACAATATAATCACTACAAATCTATGTTTCTTATGTTGCTGCCTTTGGACTCTTGGATGTCTTTGGGATAATATCAGTAATTTGAGAGTTACTGATATTTACATAATTACATAATAAGGGGCATTCATGAAAACCATTAACTTTCTTGAACACTATATAGTTATCATCATAGTCACTTTGGCAGATTCTTTTGTTGGTGGTCCTTGATGAACTATGAATTGTATTACTCATGACTTTTTAAGACTCTCCAGATGTTGAATCTGCACTGGACCATGGAACTTCCAGTAGCCAATGGTATAGTAATAAGCATGATGCAGGTAACAATTGAAAATCTCTTGTATGCTTGGGTATTTCAGATGGAATTATTTCTCAGATCCCACATATGCTGTGCAGAATTTTGGGACAGTCAAAGATAGGGAGGGAGAGACATATGGTGAAACATGGAGACATCAGACAAANGTAAGCCTCCAACTCCCAGTATCGAAGGAAAGATGTACATTATGGAGGGCCGTGGAATAAGTAAGAGGCTAGTGTAGATACATGGTAGAAATCAATAGCAGAATACATCAAACAGAATAATCCATGGGCTCCAAGCCAGGCTTGCTGAAGACACACATGTGGAGAATAAGAAAGAATGGAAAGGAATGAAGAAATCTTAGAAGTTTAAGACAGTATAAAAGAGGCTATGGTTACTAGGGTTCAAAACGGCTTGAGAATACCAAAGCCTAAGTCATTTATTTAAAGGAATGAAGAGAGAAGGACGTGAATATTCAAGCACAGGTTAGTCAAAGCTTTCTACTCAAATTTAGCACAAGCCTATCTCAAGATCCCTTTCAATCAAACCCTCAGAGTGAGTGATAGAGAGAAGCTCTCGAGGCTTCAGGAGAAAAGAAGTAAGGGCACACAAGGGGTGCCTCGGTTTCTATGAAAGTCAAACAACCAGCAGAAAACCTACAGGTAAGAAGAGTGATAGAAGATTTTCACAATGACAGCACAAACAAAACGTGTCAACTGAGAATAGTGCAGCCAGTAATACTGTGTGTGTCCTTTAAAAATAAGGGTGTAATAAAAACTTTGCCAAGCAAACAAAAGTTGGCCAAATACAATACCATAACATTTTCTTCAAAACATAGTAAAGGAAGTTTGTCTAACTGGAAGAAAATACATTAATGAGTAAAATAACCATGAGGAATCTATAAAGCTTATTGGTAAGAGTAATTATATACATCAAGAATGCTCTAATATTTTAAGCATGGCACATAAGATACTATGTGCCTTTCATATATAATAAAGACTAAAAAAATTAAAACAATCATGTTAATATGATATGTAATACTGATGGTAAAATATCAAAAACTGACTGATGGGAATGTCTTTCTAAAAATGTGTTGCTCTGNTTGGTTGATAAATAAAGCTGTTTGGCCAATGGTGAGGCAGAATAAGGTTAGGCGGGACATTCGAACTAGGGGAAGAGAAGCAGAAAGCGGGGGGGGGGGGGGCGCCATTCTGCCATCTAGAAAGCAACATGTAACGGCACACAGGTAAAGCCACGTGAAACACNTGGTGACATAGATTTATAAAATGGGTTAATTTAAGATATAAGAGCTAGCTATCGAGAAGCCTGCCAGGGCCATAGTTTAAAAATGATATAAGCCTCTGTGTGTTTATTTGTGTCTAAGGGCCGTGGGAGCTGGGCGGAACCGGGACAAGACCAGACAAACTTTCGCCTACATGTGGCGAAACCTGATCATGTGGGTGAGTATGAAATATAACTGCAGACTTCTTTTTCTTTTTCTTTTATTAAAAAGATTTTCTACTCCTTTTACATACCAACATCACATCCCCCTCTCCTCCCTCCTCCCATCCCACCAACTCCCCCTCTAAACCCACACCCCCATTCCCACCTCCTCAAGGCACAGGTCTCCCTTGGAGAGTCTCTGGAGCCTGGCATACTCAGCTGAGGCAGGACCAGACCCTCCTTCCTGTGCCAAGGCTGCACCAGGTGTCCCGTCATAGGCACTGGGCTCCAAAAAGCCAGCCCCTGCACCAGAGACAGATCCCAATCCCACTCCCTGGGAACCTCCANACAGTTCAAGCCAAACAACTGTCTCAAGCTTCTGGGGGACCCAGTCCAGCATCATGGGGGTTCTACAGTTATTTGTCCACAGTTTATGCATTTCCACCAGCCTGGCTGGCCATCTCTGTACATTTTCCCCTCATNATTTCAATGTCCCTTGTTCANAGAATCTCTCCTCTCTCTTATCAGTTGGACTCCTTGGAGCTCTGCCTGGTGCCAAGCTGTGGATATCTGCATCTGCCTCCATCAGTCTCTGGATGAGGGNTCCATGATGGCAGTTAGAGTATTCATCCATATGATCACCAGAGTAGGCTAGTTCAGGCACCCTCTCGATTATTTACAGTAGTCTAAGGTGGGATCATCCTTGTGGATTCCCGGGAACCTCCCTAGCACTCTATTTCTCTCTATTCCCATGATTTTCCCATTTGTCATGTTATCTCCTTCCTTGCTCTCCCACTTTGTCCCTGTTCCAGCTCGAACCTCTCGTTCCCTTACGATCTCATCCTCCATCCCTTGCCTCCCATTTCTTCTCCCTCACTCCTTGTCAGTCCATGTAGATCTCATCCATTTCTTCCTTGCTGGGTGATCCATGCGTCCCTCCTAGGTTCCTCCCTGGAGCTGTGGGTTTCAGTCTGGTTGTTCTTTGCTTTACATCTAGTATCTACTTATGAGTGAGTACATACCATGCTTGTCCTTNTGGGTCTGGGTTACCTCACTCAGAATGATATTTTCTAGTTCCATCCATTTGCCTGCAAATTTCATATGGTCATTGCTTTTTTCTGCTGAGTAGTACTCCATTGTGTATATGTACCACATTTTCTTGATCCATTCTTCAGCTGAGGGGCATTTAGGTTGTTTCCAGGTTCTGGCTATTATGGATAATGCTGCTACGAACATAATAACTGCAGACTTTATTGAGTATATTTTCTCTATTCTTTCTCTTGTGATCATCTCAAGGTTCTAATATTACTCATAGCTTGGTGCAGTCAAAAGATGCTTTAAGNAAGCCTTGTGGTGATAAAAGTCTCTATAAATGAACAAAAGTAATAAGTATCAGAAGACACTTCCAAGAGAATTTATTTAGCCACTAAGGAAGACTGAAATAATGCAAGGAACTACAAGAAAAAAAAAGTTACACAATGGCTTGTAGTAAGTCCTTGACAGTAAATAATTGCCGAGAATGTCAGCAGACTAAATTCTCAAATTAAGAGAAATGAGGTGAATGGATGAGAAACAAAGCAAAGCACAACAGCTCCTGAACCCAACTATTTGTTGATGACAAGAGATTCACTTTACCTCTAAGCACATATAAGTTGTTGATGAAGTAAAGATAGAGGAAGCTACTTCCTGTAAGTGGAATCTAAAACCAAAAGCAGAAGCATCTATATGTACACAAGATGAAAGAGATGCTAAATCAAGAACATAGAAACAATAAAGGTCACCATACACTGATAAATGGATCTATTNGGTAACAGGAAATAGAAATTCATGTCATCCAAATATGTAACATAAGTATTAATAGGCATAAAGAAAGAGGCTCAAAAATGAAAATAGTTAAGGTTTTAAAATGCTACTTTCAATAATGGACATATCAACCAGACAGAAAATTTATAATGAAATTACAGAGTTGATTGTACCACAGATGACCCAACAGATGGTTATGAAGCATTTCATCCAACAGCTGATGAACATGTTTTTATCATAATCACATAGAACATTTTCCAGGGATGACCAGGTGACCAAGTGATAGGACACAAAGTAAGGTTCAAATAATTTTTTAAATTGAATCTTGCTGAGTTAGTATCTTTTCTGACCAAGATGCAATAAAACTGGAAATCAACTAGAAGAAAATCTTTGAGAGCTGTAAAAACTGCATGGAACTTACACAATTTAATTCTGAACAATATATAATATATAAGCAATATATCAAGAAAGATATTGTCAAGCTTTTTGAAACAACAGGGTGTGGTGGGACACACCTACAATTCTAGTATTGGGAGGAGAAGGCAGGAGGATCACAGTTCAAGGTCTCCTTGGATTTATGGGAGTTCTAGGCAAGGCTAGTTNTGTGAAAGAACACCCTGGACACCATGAATACCCTGAGAGCCCACACACAGTACAGAGTACCTATTTAATATTTCATGCCTATGGATGTCATAGGCTCAAGTAGAGAACTTACCACTTTTGTTTAAATTGACCAATCATCAAACTGCCTTCTAAATAGGTTTTAAAAGTTACATTTATCTTTATTTATTTATTTATTTATTTGTGTGTGTGTGTGTGTGTGTGTGTGTGTGTGTGTGTACATGTATATGCTTGTGAAAGGGTTTGGAAATTATGCTAGTGCCANAAAATAGGGTGAGGTTGTGCAAAATATCATCTGCTAGACTTGATAGAAACGTTATAATCATAAACTTATAACTTGTAGGTATGGGCCTTCACAAAACTGGCCCTGTTAGCAATCAGTCATGGAAGAGGAAGAGGGAAAGGGGACTCTACCTCCTACTGCTGAACTACATAGAGAAGGGGAATTCCTATCTCCTCTTATGTGTCCACCAGTGAGTCCACCTGGCTCCAATGGATAGATACAGACCCAATGTCATAAAAAATGTCCCTGGTTAGACTTAGTGAGACACAAAACAAAATGAACCAACATGAACATAAGAAAAAGCTTTTCAGAGAAGAGCTTAAAGGGTGAAAGTGGAGAGTAAGCATTATGTACATATATAAAATTGTCAAAGATGAAAACAGAGGTAAAGGACCATATGGAACTTATTTGGGATGGTTGCCACTGTTTCATTTTGTTCTCAAGTGTTTGTCTGTGTAACAGTGAACCTTCTGAAGTGGTGAAGGTCTTTTAATGATGGCCTTTAGTGGAAGAAATGACTCTACCCAAAAAAGAGCCTGGAATTATTTAAGGCAAGTTGTTACATGGGTATCACTGTGTATTACAGTCTGTTCTAGGTAACCATTTCTATATTTATTCTGGATTACCTCTTAATTTACCAGGCTCAGCCCTGAAGAAAGTATCATTAAAATGCATTTTCAAATTATTATGGCAATCTTTTCTAATCACGAAAGCAAATTCACAAAATTAATGATTAAAAATTACTTAAAAGAAGGTGCTCACATTGGGGAACATGTGATCTACAATGGAGAAAGGACTCATATTCAACTCTAGAACTCGAACAATGGCAGTACATAAAGTGTTTGCTGCAGGAGTATGAGTCATGGAGTTCAGAGCCCAACTCTTATGGCAAAAGCCAGGTATAGCACCACACACCTGTAACCACAGCACTTGGGCAAAACAGGTAGAAGCTGGGATTTAACTGCCACCAGTCTCTCTGGAAAGGTGAGCTTCTGGGTTCAATGAGAAGCCCAAGAATTAGGTGGAGAGTCACCTGATATTAACTTCTGGTCTTCACACCTATAGTTACTGTAATCACATAAATATATACACACAGACACACAAACTCACACACATACAATGTGTGAGGGCCCAAATTACTCAAGGTTAGATAATCTAAGCTTGTTTTACCCAGCATGGCAGCATAAAGGGATGATTTGGCCTTGGGCATGGTTACCGGGTGTTTTGAAGGGTTTACACTTGGCTGTACATTGTGCTTTGATCTTGAAAGGGGGGTGTCTTTTGCCTTGCCCCTTGGCATTGCACAAAAAGCCCTTTGGAATAAACCTTGAGGTGACTAGGACCCAGGGTCCCCCTGAAGCTATCCTGGGTCTCTGTCATTCTTATTGTCTCTTTCTATCTATCTAGTATTTCCTCATTCCTCTCTTTCCCCCAAGAACCCTTCAACAGGTCGGAGCTGGACTCTGACAGACTAACACAATAATGGAATAACTTCTGACTTTGAGAAAAATATGTATTTAAAGTTGTAACATTGGAACAACAATAGTCTTAGTCTAACCTTGAAAAGAATTAACTTCTTGTTTAGGCTTGTAACAAAACTGAGTGGAAGGTACAGCAGTTTCCTGTGTTCCCTACCAGAGTATATACAGAGTCACCATATACTACACCAGCAATGAACAAGGATTCTTATTATTTCAATTTCTTGCCAGTATTTGCTGTTGTCCTATATATAGTATTTAGTAAATTATCTGTTAATGTCTTTCATGCATTTTTTCAGCATGATACTTGTTTTATTACTGACTTTTAAAAAAAGATCACTTTATTGTAATGAAATCACAAAATAAAAGCATAAGACAGCTAGAAAAAAATAAAGTTGTAAAAAAAGAAAGAAAAATTAACCAAACTAAAATTTTGTAATTCATAAAATTTATCTCCAAACATAAAGGATATTGAAGTTTTTAAGATATTTAAGATTTCTTGCAAGAACTCTTAAAAGAGAGAGACAAGATGATACATGTCAAAAATAGGAACTACATAAAATAATTTTTAATTATTCAAATATATTTTAATGATTTCAATTCAATACAACTGAAAATGTAGTGCCATTAAATAGCATTTTCTGCTTAGTTTCAGAGTTCAAGTTGGGAGGCCATTTCTGGGCAGAAACATCATATCCTAGGAAGTATTCAGTATATTAAGATGGCTGCCAGTTTCATGGCAGGAGGTGGGAAGGACAATGATCAGCTCATACAATCTGGCTAAGAGAGGAAATAAAGTAAAAGCAAAAAATCAATATGAAACAGAAGTAGCTACAGATACTAGTAAAATAATACAATACTAGTACAATAATACAATAAAACAATACTGAATAAAATAAAATTTAAATACTTATTTTGTTATTAATTCATCTCACCCAAGACAATTTGTTTCACAAAATAGAAGCAATAATAAACTGCTTGCACATGTCCATGTCTACAATAATGTAACAAATGTAAATATAAGTTAGCATATATGTGTGTATGGATAAGTGAGTATATGTTGGAAATGTTCAGAGGCAGAAATTGAGAGTATTTTAGGGAAATACAATGTCAAGGAAGTACAAAGAATAGATTTTAGCAGAGGAAGATACACGTTTGAAAATGTCACAGAGAAATCCACTCAACTACAGTATTAATGTGAGTTGATAATTAAAATAAAAAAAATCAAACTATTTTAATCTTACATGGTACAGTATTGTCCACAAGACAGTATAATTGGAGATGAAAAGAATATGAATTAATTTTAAATATATATTGTAAACATACTGAAAATTAAAAACAACTTTTGAACAAGCAAGTATAATTAACATGTTACAGCTAACAGAAATGGGCTCATATAAAATGACTATAAATCAAACAAGGCAGAAGATATGGGGTTGACAAAATGTTAGCAAAGGACATGGAGGAACAAAAACAAAAATAACAGATCTGATAGACAACAAGTAGTAGTTTTTCCTTTACAATTCAAGATTTTAAATCATCACTAAAAGGAAATAGTCAAGGCTGAATAAAAACTAAGTCTGACTATCTGTTGTCTATGGTAATCCTATTTAAAATAGGACCACACATCTGAATTTAAAATAGGAAGGTGGATAGACCAGAGCAGAGACTCTGCTGATGATGATAAAGGTGACTGTCACCAATTCTAATGAACAGAAGGATGATCCCTGAGGCCCACATGGGGGAAGGAGAAGTCTCACCCAACTGACTATTCCAGCCTGTTCTCTGACCTCCATGTCAGCACAGTGTAATACCTTGTACACACACACACACATACACACACACACACACACACACACACACACACATTGTAGAATATTATAAGTTGTGTTAATTTTGTTTGTGCTGTGGAACATTTGTTTAATGATGCAAAGATGTGTTGCATTCTTTTATGTCACATTTGTTTAACTCTGTGAAGCTGTGTTAGTTTGCCTGTCTAACACCTGATTGGTCTAATAAAGAGCTGAATGGCCGATAGTGAGGCAGAAAAAAGGACAGATGGGGCTGGCAGGCAGAGAGAATGAAGGAGAAAAAGAGAGAAAAGGATCAAGGAGTGAGAAAAAGACAAGGAGGAGGACTCCAGGGGCCAGCCACCCAGCTACACAGCAAGCAACGGAGTAAGAACTAAAGAAAGAAATACAGAAATAGAAAAAGGTAAAAGCTCGGAGGCAAAACATAGATGGGTTAATTTAAGAAAAGCTGGCTAGAAACAGGCCAAGCTAAGGGTGGGCATTTATAAGTAATAACAAGTCTCCATGTGTATTTATTTGAAAGCTGGGTGGTGGGCCCCCCCAAAGAGCCAAAAAGTAAAGAGTAAAAACAACCAATTATACACACACTAAATAAATAAACAAATAAATAAAAATATTAAAAAATAAAGGCTGGCATCTGAGAAGCTTTCTCCTGCAGCAGTTAGGAACAAATAAATAGACCCACAGTCAGACNTTATGCAGAGAGTTAGAGACTTTGGAACACTCAGCTCTAAATGGGATGTCTCTATCAAATCCCCCCCNCCCCCCTGAGTACAAGGAATACCTCCATACCACTCCAGCTAAGAGAGGGTAGAAAGACTTAAGTGCCAGAGGCGTGGAGTAGACCAGGAGAACAAGACCCTCTAACCCACCATGAGCAAAACTCATATGAACTTATAAAGACTGAAGCAACATACACAGGGCTGACACAGGCTTGTACCAGGTCCTCTGTGTGTACAGTATGGCTTTCAGTTTAGTTTTTTATGGGATTCCTCCTGAGTGTGCAAATGAGTGTGTCTCTGATTATTGTGCCTTCTCTTGGGCTCTTTTCCTTCTGTTGTTTTTTCTTTCCTGTTCAACTTGGGTGTGATTTTTTCCCTTATTTTTTGTTATATTTTAAAAAGTAATTCAACATACATGTAAATTGTAGAAAGGATTATGAACCAGTTGTAATTGAAATTTTTATAATTGGAGTCACTTTTGGTAGCCTTTAGAAACACAAAGTATAGGGAGGAAAACTATAACCATGATATACTGTATGAGAAATAAATCTATTTTCAATAAAAGGAAAAAAAGCCAG
>LZPO01036328.1:7455-21149 GCA_001675575.1 Neotoma lepida | reverse complement strand
TAAGCTCAGCATTGAAGCTTTACTCTAGGCTACAGTAGGCTGTGATGTGACGAGAGCTGGTATGTTTAGTACCTGGAGGCTAACCTATCAGTCACCTGATGCAGCCTTGGGAACCCAGAAATCTAGTTTTGAGAGTCACAAAGAAAAGAGAGTATGCTAGCAGAAGATTCAGCCAATGTTTTAGTTATAGACAAACTAATGAAGTAGGACCATGGCTTAGATGTGCTTTTCCCTCACCTAAACTTAATGTTGAAGTTTTAGTACAAATGTAGTAGTGGTGGGAAGTAGATCTTTCCTATGGATGCTACTTCTCTCATGAGTAAGTTTTGCTCTTATGGAAATGCACTGTTACCAATTGTAGAATCAAGGGGTGGGGATATGGGTATTAAATGGAAATAATTTCCTAATGTTATTTATGTGATAATTTTTAAAATAAAATTCAAGAAGAAATTAAGAGGGGGGAAAGCTCTTTTGGCTTAGGTCATTAATTTGGTGGTAGGTGCTGGCCACTCCTCACTAGGAACTCTGCTGTTAGAAATGGACTGTGGAAAACAAGCATGCCTCAGCCTTCAGGAAGCCTGCGAAGTAACAGGAAGAGGGATGTCAAAGACAGATGAATGGTCTCTAGCTCCTTGTACTTGTCATAACTGCTATGAAAGAGCCATTTTCCTGGTCTCCAAAACAGGCCACTACAAGGAACAATTGGTTGGGTGTGTGAGTCAAAGCATTTAAAATAACCAGCATATTTTTTTTCACAGTTACATGTTTGCATGATACTTTGGACATGTCTTTCTTAATACACCTTTATGTTTGTAAGCTAATAAAATATTTAATTAAAATTATATCATTTAGCACATTCCCTTTCTTCCCTCTGGCCCTTCCTATCCCCCTTTCCCCTGCTACCTCTCAAAATCTTGTCCCTTTTAGTTGTTGTCTCTGTCTCTGTCTCTGTCTCTCTCTCTCTCTCTCACACACACACACACATGCACACATACGTAAACATATAAATATACAACTTGCTCAGTCTGTTCAGTGTTTCTTTTATGTACATGCTTTCAGGGCTGGCCATTTGGTATTGGATGACCAATTAAAGGCCTCATCCCTGAGGAGAACTATTTGTGCTGTTCTCAGTATCCTTAGTTGCCTGGAGCCCTTTAGGGGTAGGGTGAGATTCCCCCTTCCATGTTAGCATGTCTGTTAGCATTGTACTTCTTCAGGTCTTGCTAAGCTAGTCATACTCTTGAGGTATCAGAGGTGAAGCTGCCCTCCCATTTCTAGGATATGCACAGTGTCCAAAGGAGCTCTCCAGTTCTTCTCACTCTCACAATCTTTCCACACCCTCTTTCATAGTGTTCTCCAGGCCTTGAATGCAGAAGTTGTGTTGGAGATGTACACATTGGAGCTGGATGGCCACAATCAATTGTTCTCTGTACTTAGACTTGTTGTGGTTTTTTTTTTTGTTTGTTTGTTTGTTTGTTTTTGTAATAGTTTTCCTCTTTTGCAAAGAGAAGTTTCTTTAATGAGAGGTAAGTGCTACATTTATCTGGCTGAGCCCTGGTGTAAAAGTAAAAACATTTTTTAACAGGTAATTTACAATAAAACACAGCCACATCCTTCTAGTCTTGAAGCCATTGTGTGAACCTGTGGGGCCATGCCTGTCTGGAGCCACTTAAGTTTCTGAGGTCCTTCTTTCCCAGGCTGGGATGCCACTGGAGCCTGCTGTGGTGGCCTAGGACTTGCTCCTGCCCTCATTTCTGTTTTTCACGACTCGATTTCATCCTTCCAAGGTCTCAACTCAGACTTCTGCATGACTCATTTATCTGCTTTCCACATCTCGTCAGTTGATAAATTCAGCTGACTCCATCTTCTCCATATCTCTCTTTGTTTCTCTGACCACTGACCAGATCATGCTCTTGTGACTCCAATTGCACTGTTATGAAAAAATTTAAATAATTTCTATACCTACAGAATGTCTCTACTTTCACCCATCCATTTCTCCCTGAAAGGGAAAAGCTGGAGGTTTCTTCATCTCCAGGATCTAAACATTTAGCTAAGAGCATGAAACAGGAACTAACAGATACGAAGTATTTGGTAAATGCAGCCTCTGTGTATGACTTTTCTCTCCAAAAGTCCATGGAGGCTTCTTTTTATTCTTGGGCTGAGATTCTCCTCGGTATCATCACACTCCAGTACTCGTTCTATCAAAGCAGTGATGCCCATCTTTAAATTACTCGGTCCTGGACTCAAGTTGATTTTGTTGATGCCCACTTCTTCCAAATATTTGCTTGTCAAATCCTACCCATAATTTTAGCCCCTGAATCTACCATCCCTATACGGCTTCCTCAGATTGTCTTCCTCTTTGTAATAATGGGTCTTGTTCTTCTAATGGCTAAGTACCTTCATGTTTCAATCTTCTTTTCATATAGTTCCTTGAAGGATAGGGCTCCATTCTAAATTTCATTTTTAACAATTATAAAGCTAACTGAAGTACTGTATCAGGAAGACTAGATAGGTTCCTCAAGGAAAAAGGATGTCAAACCAGATTAGATAGCACAGAGAAAAGAGAAAGAGCAAACTGCCCTTTGATTAGCTAACTTGGTTGTAAATCTCCATGTTTTTCTAAACCCAGATTGATGCTGTATCCTTGAAAACATCTATTCCTGAAGCTTCCTTTGTAAGTCATGCTCAATTTTATCCTTAAACACTCCAGATCTTTGTTTCAGATTTTCACAATCTAAAAATGACAAATTTGGTATTTGAGATAGTGAATAGTAGTGGAAAATAAAGATATAAAAAAGCTAACAATTGTCTTTAAGAACTTTCTTTGGAGGTGAAAATAGAAATCAGAACAAAGGCAGTAGTACTGTAGAGGGAAGGATGATGATTAGAGTATTGGATGTGTAAGTCCTAGTCTATTGTGGAAAATAGACAGAATTTGTGAAAGGCAAAAGTCACAGTCACGTTTAGAATGGCTGGCTTGACATAGTGTGGAGGCTGGGAATGCTTGGTTAACACTAACAGCTACACACGCCTATGCTGTGGTACAGCTCATGGTTATAACATAATCACAACTATGTATTAAAGCAGATGCATTCACAAGGCCAAGTAGAGGTTATTCCTCAAATACGGTGATGATTCAATATTAGAAAAATTACCAACCAAAGATTTGGTGTAAATCTCTTGTAAAATTCATCTGTCAATTTTAAAAGCCCAAGTAAATGAAGAGTAGAAGAAAGAGCTTAAACTAACANGCATTGTGTTAGTGATCACAGAAGTACTTGGGAGATAAAGGGGGGGCAGGGAGGGGAAATTATATGATTATATTATAATATCAAAAATAAAAAGTTAAATCACATGCAATTCAGAAATTCTTCTATTCTATTCTAAACACCCTTTTAGAAAAGCAACTAGATTAAAAAATAACCAACTAAACTCTTACAAAATAAGAGTGAAGCAGACATTACATTATTTGCAGAATATATTTTTTTGTACACAGACAACCAAAAACATGACTTGCAAAATGAAAGGAAATAAAATCACCATATAAAGTAACATGTGCCTGTTAGATTAGACATAAATTGACAAAAATGGAAATTGAAAAAAAATCATTCCATTTATAATAGAGACAAAAAAGCCCTGTGAACATTCAAGAACGGAATTACATAGAGATAGGACCTATATGAAGAAAATAATACTGTGTTATTAAAGGTCTCAAAACAGGACCTAAAAGAACTGGAAAGCTATATTTCCCTCAGGAATATGTAATACCTAAAATTACAAACCTTTCTTTATTGATGTAGAAATTCAATGCAGGTTAGATCAGAATATCAGACTTTTGTTTCATATGTAAATACTAATAATCACCAATGTTTTTGAGTGATTACTGTATGCCAGATACTATTTTAATGTCTTATATGTATTCAAGCTCACATGTATTGTTTATTAATGTAGAAGAAGGCCATAGTAAAGGCAAGCTAAGCAACTGCTGTAGATAATGGAGGTAGTAAGTTGTTCAACCCCAGCCAGCCTGGCCCAGTTGAACTAGAAAGAATAAAAATGCAACGATATTTAAGAAACTTTAGAAAACAAAACTGATGGTAGCTACATGTCCTAAAATTCTAGAATTCAAAGTATTTTATGAAAATTCATTGGTATTAGCATAGAAATAAACATTAGAGGGGATTTATATGTAGATCCAAGTGTATGTGGCAACTTGATGTATTATAAAGGGAATTTACAAGTTCTGGCTGCCAACCATGCTCCAATGGATGACCTCACACACAAGGCTAAACGGGCAGCAAAAAGTATACTTAGTGGATACAACTTTTAAAAAAAGGCATGGAAAGAGGAGGGTGTGGAGGTGAGAAGTGGATCTGGGAGTTAGGGGACGAAGGGGGGTAAATGTGATCAGAATACATTGTATAAACTTCTAAAAGAGCTAATAAAATACATTTTAGAAAGCTTCCATTTCCTATAGTATATTTAAATCTTATTTTTAATAGTTTAAAGAACTATATAAAAATAAAAGTTGTAAGAATATTTTTAACTATGAAAATAATTATCATGATGTGTTAAAAATTAAGAAATTAGGAAATGTAGTAGTTAGAGGGAATAAAACAGCTTTACCTGCTCAATAGTTTACTGACTGCATACAACATGTACAAAGATCAAAGACAGAAGACACATCACAAGTAAATATTTGCAAAAAACCAAAGAAATGATTACCATAATTACCATATACAGGGTTCAAGGAAAGGGGGAGAAGTTGGTCAAAACATAGAAACTTCCAGTTATTAGAGGAATAAGTATAGAAATATGCAGAAAGGATGNTTATGTAGCTTGATAGTAATATTGAATTGTGTATTTGAAATTTTATTAAATGTTCTTAACACAAAACAAAATATATAAAAGGCTAATAATTTGGAATAAGAGCTACATTGACTGACTTACTTGCAATAATCATTTCAAAAATACATGGATATCGAATCATTCTATTGTATGCCATAAAATAATAGGATTTTCCTTATTAATTACACATCAATACAGCCAGGAGGGGTATGAAAGAGGACAGAAGACAGAGGGTTGGAGGAAGGGATGAAAGGAAGAGGGAGGGAGGGAGCAAAAAAGGGAGGGGGGGAGCGAGGTTGATATTGGTCAGAAAAGTACCTGTGATATTTTCTTTTTTTTGGGGGGGGGAGGGGTTTGAGACAGGGTTTCTCTGTGTAGCTTTGCGTCTTTCCTGGAACTCACTCAGTAGCCCAGGCTGGCTGGCCTTGAACTCAGAGATCCGCCTGCCTCTGCCTCCTGAGTGCTGGGATTAAAGGCGTGTGCCACCACTGCCCGGCGTGTTATTTTCTTAAATAAATTGTGAATAATAGAAGAATATACTAAATGTTGTTCAAACTGCAAACTAAAACCTGACAAGTATATGCCTTAACATGTATATTCACGTATATTTGAGTAAGGCTCTAAAGAGTATGAAAGGTAACATCCCAAACTGTTAAAATATTTATCATGGAAGGTTGAGAGATATGGTTTTCACTCATCTGCTGTGAGAAGACTTGGTTTGTATTAGTGTTAGCAAGAATTAAAAGGAAAAGGCAGGTGGGGGTCTGATGCAGAAGTGCAGGTGAGATTTAACAGCTATTTGGGTGTGAGTAGGAGGCGAATGAAGTCAAAGATGGCTCAAAATTCCCAGTCTGGGGGCCTGGGGACTGCAGCTACCGTTTATGGATATTATGGGGAACAAGATGAATTCTTTTCATTGTTACCAGAGGAGAGACGATGAGTTCAGGTGTCAATCAAAGTAACAGTGCTTCTTGTTTTAAGTAATAATTGCTCCAAAAGGGAAGCTTTCTACCTGGATCTTAAAACCTCATATAAAGTACTGACTTGATTAAAGGGTGACTTTGCAGTGTGTGTGAATTCTATCTCAGTAGAGTTTTCTTGACTCTGCTTTCTAACTGCCTTTCCTGTGAATTGTGCTGCTGGGAGCCAGGTTGCTCACTACCGTTCTTTCTTACGCATGCAAGCTTTAAAATTAAAGAACATCCCCTTTTAACAGGAAAGGAAATGAGAGTCTTAAATAATCTCAAACCTCGGAAGAAAGTAAGTTCTCCTGCTGTATACAAGCTAGCTGAAACTAAGAAATATGAATTGCACATTTGTATTAAGTGTTATTCTTTAAAATATTCCATTAGGCAGCCCTGTGAAGTCTCTGGATCTATAAATAGCATGTGCACTTTGACTCCAAAGAAAGAAGCATTAGAATTGAGCCCCATTGAGAATTTGTTTCTTGCAAATACTGTCAAAATGCTGGGAGAATTTATTTCTATATAATTATATCATATTTTATGTTGGGTCTGAAATAGAAGTGTATAATCCATCAGCAGGAGATACTTGCATAAATGAATGAGTAAATACAATCACCTGAATAAATCCTTTTAATTTTAGTTTTCAGTTATGTGTAAGTCAACTTCTTTTGCACATCTTTGTTTTCCATTCATCATTCATTGTATTTTTTTTATTTCACACTATTTCTATGTTAATTTTTCTTAAGTGAATTATATAATCATCATATTATAGGCAATGTTTTTCATACTGAAATTGCTATCTATAAACAGTTAAAATAGGACATTTATATTACTGTCATGCTTTTATTTTGAGTTTAAAGACTTTCATGAATTTTAAACCTTTAGAGAATTATTTGTGATGATTGATTTCATTGGATAATTCTCATGATTTGTTTTAAACTGCATTCAGTCTCCCATTGGAGAAATCAGATAAAAGGAATTAAACTTAGTATTTTGAATATTTCTTATTTTCCAGAAAATAAATACAGTTGGAACCAGTAGTACAGATGTCCCTTTGGCTGATCCCGGAATGTACCAGTTGGACATCACACTAAGAAGGGGTCAAAATTTAGCTGCCCGTGATCGAGGAGGTAAAAATTTAAGAACAGTATCATCTCAAAACTTTTTCTGTGTGCTGTGACAGATTTTATTTTCTTTATTTGGATTTAGAGACACACTTTACTATGTGACTTGACTCCTCTGATGTGGAGGATGCAGCTTCCACGATTCTGACCCAGGTGGTGAGGTTCCCATCAAATCTCTTACAATATAGATTTCAAAGTGTGTGGAAGACATACATTCACATATTAAGGTATACATGTATGGAGGTGAGCATCCATCCAAATAAGTGAGGTATCCATGTGCACAGGTGGGCATACATTTACAAAGATGATGGATGCATAAACATGGGTAAGGGCATACATTTACATAACTGAGGCATATGTATGTAGTTGAGCATACATTTATATAGGTGAGCATAAATTTATATGGGTGAGACATATTTTTACATAAATGAGGCATATATTTATGTAGGTGAGACACCATTTACATAGGTGGGCATACATTTACATCAGTGATGCATATATTAACATGAGTGAAGCAGGCATACGTTTACATGGACAGGGCATACATTTACATGGTGAGGTGTACTTTTACACAGATGAAACATACACTTATGTAAGTGAGCCTACATTTACATAGGTGACATATATGTTTCTTTGGGCAATCATGTATTTACACAGATAAGGCATACATTTACATAGGCTAGACATATATTTACTGTGCCAGAAGTTGGCTTTTGGTAGAAAAGGTTCTTTACTACCTGGGGTATCTCAGGTTAATCTGCTGACATTGTAATGTTCAAGACTAACATCTCCTCAAAACTTGGAGACCCTTAATCAGCAGCTGTCTGAACCTTGGTTGGATGTCTACTTCTTGGTAGAGTGTTCAGAAATTTGTAGACAGTCTTAAGGGAAAAGGCAGCCAACACTTTTTAGTTCTCAGATTCCAAATGCTTGGGCAATCTCTTGATGAATTAGTCTGAACAAACAAGAGCTTTCTAGACCCAGAGTAGAGGCAGAATCATGGAAAGAGTCCTAGTGGACTGGGTAGCAGCCTGAGGGAATGTCCGACACGTGCTCTGCAGGAGTTAGAGACTCAGGAGGTCTGGGAACCCCACACCGTTAGGACACTCAGTAGAGATGTACACCTCCCATCAGAAGGAAGGATAGTCCCTACACCTAACCCAGCCCATCCTCAGATACAGACAGGCTCCTGACCATATGATGCTTTTGCTGCTGCAACTCAATATATAGGAGGTCAAAGAAACAAGATTAGGGATGCAGGTTATCATTGCTATCTCTTGTCTCTTGTCTCTAAATGATGAATTATTTAATGTAATAATGAATTTTCGTAACTAGAAACTGTAAACATGGATTTGGTTTTAAGCAAAAACTAGTAAATGTCGTAACATTCTTAATGAATGAACAGTGAGAATCATGTTAAGTTTGAAGTAGACAAGGGAAGCTTTTCAGAATTAAATGTATGTTCTAGAAGCTAAAGAAATATTTATTGAATCAAACTGGATCAGAAGTTGCACTCAGAATAGAGAAACAAGTAAAGGCAAATAACATACAGTTAGGATTATTTAACAGAACATTTTTATTATTCAAAATGATCTTAAATTAAATTGAGTCATTTGATCTAAAATACAATTAGATCAGGAAACAATAGCAAACTTTTAATCCCAGGTCTGTTCTCAGTTTTGTTAAACATATATACACATACCTGCTTATTTTGTAGCATTGTTTATAGTTTTGTAATTATTGAAACAACATAAATACCCTAAATAGGTGAATAGTTGAAAAAAATATAGATCATCCACATAAGAGGATAACCTGTAATTGTGAAAAAAAAAAGTGGGGGGGGTACAGAAAATGTCTAGAAGTTAATGTGGAAAATTTGACAAGGTGAATTGTTGGGTTCATGTAATCAAAGTTCAAAAGGGTGTCAGTAGAATGCAATGCTTTCTGTAAGAAATAAGGCAGTCTGCTAATTTGTGCAAAATTTACAGGAAGAAAAAGTTAGACATTAATGAGATTGGTAAGATTCTGACTATAGGTGAGAACAGGTGGCATGAATAGGGATGAGAGCAGATAGGTAAAAAGAAAGTAACATTTCTCCAAGTGAATTCTTCTTCTGAAATAGTTCTTCCTAGACTGTATACCATAAAGTCAAGATAAAGAGAACTATGCAGAAATATTATACTTTGTGGCATGATTGCCAATTTTGAAAGTACTTAATAAGTACTCTCAGAGCTAGCTAGTAAACAAGTATACTATAAATACTGACACCTGAATGTCTCACTGTTAAAAAAAATGATGTATAAAGTACAGAAAAGGGAACATCTAGACTAAGTCCTGAGATGTTCACAGATATCAGTTTGAACTGCTCTATATATGTATTGAGATATATGGAAATACAAATGGATAAATACGTGTGTATGTATGTTCTGAATCTGTCTGCTAACTGGGGCTAGAAACAATGGCAGATGTAATAACAAAAAAGTAATTAACACACCAAGAGTCCAAATCTTTGTTTCCAAATACAATTTCTCTAATGCAAGTGATCAGTACTTTTTGAGAAATTATTGATTACCTGGGTGAAAAGTCCAAGATGAGATTGGAACATTTTGCATTGACAAAAGTAAAGAAATGCTCACAAAATTGCTAGCAGAACATCAAAACACAGGAGCCGCTTCCAAGAAAGAAGTGATGGCTACAGGTGAGCCAATTTTAGCAAGAGTGTTCATGACAGTAGTAATGTATGACATAGGATGAAACAGATATCCACCTTAATAGTAAATCAACAATTGAATATGTGAGTAGGAGAGAGAGGAAGATAGCTTTCCTTGTGGTAGAAAGCCACCATTTAAGGACAGTGCGGTCACAACAACCCCAGGCAGAAATCATACTAAAGTTGTATGTGAAAAATCATGGTGTGAAGCAGAGTATTCGGAGCATTTCAAAGTATAATTGAGGGGGAGACTGACTTGGCCAACTTACAACTTACAGATAGTTGCCATTGGTGGACATAAGCTATGCAGTCAGCACTTGCTTCAGATAACATGCACCAAGAAATACACACCATGGCTGTGGGCAATTGTGTCAAGAGGCTCATCATACTTATAAATGTATAATCTTGGCAATCTATGTCATCATTATCTATTATTTCCNCATTAACTTCTAGATACCATTTGCTTGAGCATAGCACACTTTGTTCTGCCCTTAAGACACTGTATGGTCTTTTTCCTATCCCTCTTTTTAGAATTATTAAAGTACATTCATTGTCCAGAACGATGGATTTCATTGTTAGATTGTCAGACATGGATCGTGTGTACTAGCATTCACCCCACTACCCTATCTTGGGCAGCATAAAAATACACTAAATTCACATTTAAATCTAGATTCTCTTGTCCCACCATACCCTATTTCATCATGGTTCCCAGTCTGGATTTCATGTGAACAGAATACTATTTTTCTTATAGTAGCAAATTATTCTCAGATAGAAGCATGGAACAAGTCTCAGGAGAATGGGGGTGTTATGTATTTAAGGAAATATCACTTTTAGCAGGGAAGAAGAACATACCATATATTTAATGTGTTAATTTCAACCTAACCCAGGCAGCTTTGCTCTTGAAAATTGTTTGTGTGTGTGTGTGTGTGTGTGTGTGTGTGTGTATGTCTATGCGTCTCTGTGTGTCTGCATCTGTGTTTTTGTGTCTGTTTGTCTGTCTGAAAGTTCATACAGGTGATTAAAGACTCAGAGAGGGTATCAAATTCCCAAGAGCTGGAATTAGACAGTGTAGAGAAGCCTGATGTGGGTGCTTCGGATTGAACTATGGCTCTCTGTGAAAGTACCAAGTTCTCATGACTCCTGTCCTATTTGCTGCCGATTGCTGTGATAAAGACCATGACCAAGCAATATGGAGAGAAAAGGATTTATTTGATGTATATGACTCAATCACAGCCCACCACTGGGAAAAAACAAAACAGGAATTCAAGAAGGGGAGAAACCTGGAAGCGGGAACTGAAGCAGAGACCATTGGAGGAATGCTGCTTACTGGCTTGCTTTCCAAGGTTCACTCAGCCTACTTTCTTACATAGCCCAGGATCCACTGAATCAATGGCACTGCCACTCAATGGTTAATTAAGAAAATGTCCTATATACTTGCATGCATCTCATTTGAGAGTCTCTCTTCTTAGATGACTCTAAATTGTGTGAAGTTGATAAAACAAAACAAAACAAAACAAAAAATTAACTATCACAACAGCAGAGGCATCTCGCCTGCCCCAAAGATAAGTATTTTTGTTTGTTTGTTTGTTTGTTTGTTGTTTAGGTAGAAAAAAGACCTGAGTTAAATTTATAATTGACTGTCTTGAATAACAGATAATTTGATATTTGAGTAGATAGTGTTGGATTACATTAGCTCAGTAATATAATACTGCAGTTAATTGGTGGGACAACTCAACAGAGGTGCAGACTTTAAGTCAAAGGGCAGCTAGAAAGCACTGGAATTGTGTAGGAATATGGCTTTGATTAAGGACTTGAACTTGGATTTTTTTAATGTATTTGCATGATTTGCTTTCATGTATGTGTACCAATATGTGTAGTGCCTGAAGAGGCCAAATGAGGGCATCAGATCCTCCATGGAATTAGAGTTACAAAGTATTGTTAGCTGTCATGTTGGTGCTGGGAATAGAATCCTGGTTCTCTGGAAAAGGAGTCAGTGCTCTTAACTAATCTCTCTGGCTCCTTGAACTTGCATTTTCAGTGTGAAAACATAGAAGGAAAGGAATATATGAGAGAAGAGTTAGAGGAACGCCCACAATGACTTGGGATGATTTGAAAGATGGAGCTGAGTAAAAGGGGAAAAAGAAAGAAAGAAAGAAAAACTGTGGGAGTCCTGAGGTTGATGGCACTCATGCTCCCTGAGGGCCATGCAGAGATTAAAAGAATGGCTATAGACACNGTGTAACTGTCAGAATTCACAGAAACTATGCTTTTACCATTTATTACAATGCTACCCAGAAAGACCCAAATGCCTTTGTTCTCTGTGCCTTGCATCATATGTTCACAGGAGAGAGGAAGGAGAAGAATCCCCTTTCACCATCACGGTCAACATCCCCATGGTGTTTGGACTTTGTTTCTGAAGGATCCCTCATAGGCACTAAGGCAGGCTGGGCACTGGGCAGGCCATTATTCCTCCTTTTATTTGACTGGTTTGCCAGCACAAACAGATGACTTCTTAGAACACTTCTCCCTTTTCATGAGTTTTCTTATCTCTTCCTTAGGCACTCTGATGAATTTTAGACAATATTAAAATCTTGAGAGTCTTACACACCTAAGTGGAAAGCTAAGTTGCACATTTTATTAGCTGTGTGACTTAGAGTGAGATGTGCAGCCTTTCTCCTCTAATGATAAGGTCTAGGTTTAGTAAACAGAAATGCAGGCTAGTTTCATGTAAATAATGTCTTATCTTTCATTCGTGCATGGACAACTCTCAAGTAATATTTCAAGCGTGCTAATATAAAAGTATTTATTGTTTACCTGAAATTTGATTATCAAGTCATCTTGTAGCCCCTCACATTCAGCTTTCAGGAAGACACCATTTATATTTCAATTAAGTTAGACTTTGCAGGAGATAAACCTTTTGGCGGAAACATCCATACTACCATCTGTCATATTTTGATGGGATGTGGTCAAAGCAGGCTATTTGTACTATGTGTAAATTAGGAGCAATTTGGATAGGTGTGTCTGGTAATAACAATTCCCTTCTCTTTCATTTCCTGCAATTTGGATCATGGAGGATAGATTGGTTTCCTAGAAGCCATAACAGATCACCACATATAAGGCCAGAAAGACAGAAATGCATTAGCTCGGAGTTTTGGGAGCCAAGAATTTAAAAACCATGGTATAGCAAGGCAAGCTCTCTTTGTGTGTTCCAGGAAATAATTGAGTTTTTCAGCTTGCTGGTTCAGTAGCCCCAGGCAGTCCTTGGTTTGCAAGGACAGCACCCTAATCTCTGACTCCATCCTTACATGATTTTCCTCTCTGTGTTGTCACCCCCCAAGTCTCCCTCCCCTTTCTCTTATAAGGATAAAATCATCAGAGTCCATCCTAACTCCAGGATGATCTCCTCACAAGACCCTGAGCTTAATTACACCTTCAAGCACTGTATTTCCAAGTGAGGTCATATTCACAAACACTAGGGCACATGTGTGTTATGGGGAAACCCAAATTAACTTACAGTGTTTCTCAGTCTGTGGATCTCGACCCATTGGAGGGTCCAGTGAGCTTTCACAAGGATTGCATACCAGATATCCTGCATATCAGCTATTTACATTATGATTCATAACAGTAGCAAAATTGCAGTTATGAAGTAGCAACAAAAATAATACTATGGAATTACCACAACATGAGGAACTGTGTTAAAGTGTCATAGCATTAGGAAGGTTGAGAATCACTGTATTACAAGGTATTTCTTTTCAATGTACACTAGGAATAAATTTAAATAAACAAAAAATAAAGTTTATTTATTTGTAACATTGTTATAAATTCCTGCATTTTTTGCCTGTCTAGAGTTCTCCATCAGAGCACCTGGAGCAGCTAGAGTCTTCCCTGACCTTAGGCCTGTGCTAAAGAATGTTTCCAAGGCCGGGCGGTGGTGGTGCAAGCCTTTAATCCCAGCACTCGGGAGGCAGAGGCAGGCAGATCTCTGTGAGTTTGAGGCCAGCCTGGGCTACTGAGTGAGTTCCAGGAAAGGCGCCAAAGCTACACAGA
>LZPO01036327.1:7906-21174 GCA_001675575.1 Neotoma lepida | reverse complement strand
ATAATGTGCTTCATTAACACTTTATATCTTGATTGAAAACACATTCATAAGGTGGAAGTAATAGGTCTTGCCTCTCTATTGCTGTGATAATACTGTGACCAAGGCCACTTATTAAAGAAAGCGTTTAATTTGGAATTTATGGTTTCAGAGGATTAGAGTCTGTCATGATAGAGCAAAGGCACTGTGGCAGGAACAGGTGAGAGCTCACATCTTGATTTGCAAGTTGGAGGCAGAGAGAGAGAGACACACACACGTTGAAAATGGCACAAGCCTTTTGAAGTCTCAAAACCCCCTCCCCATGACACACCTCCTCCATCAAGGCCACACCTCCTAATCCTTCCCAAATTGCCTACCAACTGGAGACCAAGTATTCAAACATCTGAGCCTATGGGGCCATTCTTATTCAAACCACTACCAAGTAGTTTGAAAAGTACCTTTTTTTTTCTATTTATCACCTTAAACAAGTGTTCTACCACCAAGCTACATCCCAAAGCCAAGAAACTGCAAAGCTATTTCTTATAAAGAACCTTTAAAAGGACAGGTTAAAAAGATACCTAGATGAAATTTAGGTTTTTAAAGAATCTAGTTCTATTAAGGCCATGCATAAATATCATTTGGTTGGTCTCCAATATGGGCTTGTCCTAGTGAATAAAACACAGGATTTTACTTCTCAGTGACTTACCTAATATTGGTATAGAAATTTAACCATTATTGACATTTATCACTAGCTTTAAGTTTCTGCATAGGTTGTATCATTATTTTAAAATCATTTCACATTTCCACAATAGATGTGTGTTAAATGAACTACTGAATTGTATTCTATGGCATCTGCCAATTTCATGTGCCAAGAGAAACAGGAAGATCAAGTTTAGAAAGTCAGAGATGGTACAAAGGTACAGGTCACAGCCAAATTATAGTTCTATTACCTGATGATGTAACATTGGATGAACTAGAACTTACTCAAATGGAAGTCAAGGACGTCTTCAGTCATAGGGTGAATGGAAAACTAACATAGACCAATGTTGAGATAGCATCTTTTTTGATACAGAACTCGGTTGCCACTTGATTCTCTCCACCTCATATCCTGTCCCAGCCTGACAGAAAGGTTCACACAAGTTAGTGATGTTTATGTTTGTATAATTTCCCTCTTTCTGTGCTGCCCGACCGGGTCCCTAATCCTTGTTGGGTCACTGCCATTCTTTCCCAAAGAGTTTGTTAAATCCTGTCACAAGTCCATCCTACTTCCTACCCCAGTCCTGAATCTGCAGCCTGTCTGATAGGCGTGGAAGCCCAGGACGGTCAGAGCTCTGGGCCGGGATGGGGACAGCGCCGAGGAAGGACGTAGTGGGCAGAGTGCCCGGTGGCTGACTTGGTACCTATCTTGGGAGGGGATGCTCTGAAGCCGCGCAAAAGCTCACTGGAAAGACTTGGGTCGAGGATCTGGCTCTCAGAAAAGGGACCCACTGCTTGGAGGGTGTCTCCAGGTCTCCTATTGCACAGTTCCCTCCCACAGCCCAGAAAGCCCAGCCTCATTGCACCGAGAAGAGCAGTGGTCGGGATGAGGATGGCATGGGACCTGGATGGAGTCTAGAACCTTCCCATCCAACTCTGAGAGAGAGGACAAGGGAGAAACCCCACCTCCCCGGAGGGACGGCGACCTAACGCCCCTCCGCGCCCTTTGACCTCTGACCTCTCCGCGGGGCTCTAGAGCCTTCCCCACCCCTCCCGGAGCCCTGCGCTACGCATGCGCCCTGCGGGCCGGCGCCATGTTGGGGCGGTTTGAAAGCCAGCGCGGGCGGGCGTCTGGCTGGCCTGGGGCAGCTCAGGAANTCGCGGTCCCGATGAGGGCGGTGTCCGGTTCAGGGATGCCTAGTCCCGTTGTCCGGTTTGCGAAGGGCCGGAGCTTTCGACTGAGGGTCTGCAAGTGTGCGCTTTAGAAAGTGTCCTGGTGAGCTGTCGCGCATCCTTCCCCAGCGGGACGGAGGAGGAGGACCAGTTAAGGGAGGGGACTCTGTGGGAGGAGGGGGGGGGGCGACCCAGGGTGCGGTGACCCCTGGGTCCCAGGTGGCCCAGGCGAGGATCGGGGCTGTGGGCTTGAGGTTCGGGGTGGGGGCTTGGCCGCTGTCTCAGCATCCCCTGCGGTCTCGGCTGCTGCAGGAGGAATGCACTCACTGAAGGCCACGTCTGTGCCCGCCACCCGCAGGGATGCTGCCACCCCGCAGACACCGATGGACCAACGCTGTGCAGCCCAAGGTCGGCGCGAGTCACCGTGTTCCCGCTCCATCGACCCTCCCTCTGCAGACTAAGTCGGCCTTGGCTTCCGTGGGTTAGAGCTCTCAGAGCTGCGGTTTCCAAGAGTTGTTCTTAACTTCCAGAGCGATCTCGGTCTCCCCTTGCACTCTTGATACTGTGTTTTGAATCAAGAGTCGTTGACCTTTCTTTATCAAGCAACACAATGGGGTTCATTTTGGAGATTTCCAACCGAAGCGCTCGCGAAGGGGAATGGTAAGATATATGGGGTTTACTTAAAATAGATGTAATTGGAAACAGCCCTGTGGCNGAAATGGGAGGGGGGGTATCCTAAACAGTTAAAGTATGTTGATAATTGTTGGAAGCAGGGCTATAGGTGCTCAGGGGTTTCTTAAATTATTCTACTTTTGCGCGAGCTTGAAAACTTTCCTTAAGAATTTCGGGTTTTCTTTTTGTCATGTAAATGGAGCTAACCCGCAGCCACTCATTGAGAACTGAATCCAACAGCTTCCCCTTTGAAGATTTTGCTGGTTCTTAAGGTTTTGTGTAGAACTGGCAGCCTAATTTGTGTTCTGCTAAGACATAAATGGTACTCAAGCGGATTTAGTTGAGCTAATTTAAAAGATTCGTACGAAGGATAAAGAAAGCATAAAATTGACTTTGTCTAGTTCTTCTTTAAAGAAAAACCAATAGCAGGGTGTCGAGCAACCAAGAATCAGACTATTATATTCTGCTGTTGCTAACCAACGCTACCTCCTCCCTCAGCCCCTGAGTGCTAGGAATACAGGCAGGAGCTACTACAGCCCTCTGACTTTTATTTAATTAGAAATTTTAATTTAAAATTACATTTTAAAGACAAATTTGATGTTGCCAATATTACATTAAACAAAAAACTTCCAAGATATTGCCAGAAAATTAAATGTATTGACCTTACAACATCATAGCATGTGACACATCCTATGTGTGACTTTTTAGTACAGTTCTCAATGACTGTTATGCTCTGAGTTAATACCTGTCTGTTCTGTCATTTCTTGTTTACAAATGTACTCTTACTGCTATGCTGAGTTCTCTCAATTTAACTATAAAAATAGAAAGTTGAATACATTAAATGAATTTCCAAATCAGTTAAGCGTGCTTAAGAAATTGAAAATACAGGAGCTGGAGAAATGCAGTAATTAAGAGCTCTGGCTGCTCTTCCAGAGGACCCAGGTTCAATTCCTGGCACCCACATGTTGGCTCACAAATACCTGTAATTGCAGTTCCAGGAGATCTGCAGCCCTTTTTGGCCTTCCTAGACAACAGGTACACATGTGGTACACAGACATACATGTAGGCACAAAGTCCATACACATAAAAAACTTTTAAAAAATTAAAAAAGAATTAAAAGTACCAAAGATGTAAAGGTCAAGAGGAGAATCTTAACTATTTTTAAAAAGACTTATAGCTAGCCCATTCAAAAATAAAATTTGTAGTTTAATGTTTTTTATAGATAAATATTTTGTTCTCTGTAGTTATTTTTTGGGGGGANACAGTTGGCTAAAGTTTCATATTGGTGCTTGCAGAATTAAAAGAAGGTATCATTCCTTGTTCTTTCTTGTTTCTCATGCTTAAATTTGATGACTTAAAAATTGACTACCTGCTATCTGTAATACATGACAGTAGGCCTAAAAGTCTTAAAAAAAATACTATCCGTTGGATGATAGGTATTATGATGTCATAGAATATATCACCACAATAAAAAGGGACTGTCCATTAGTAGTTTTTAGGACTTTTAAAACCGTGAGTACCTTTTCCTTGGTATTCCATGTATATGTATATGTATATGTATATGTATATTTTTGTATGTGTATTTCCAAGCACATAGCAGGTGTTCAAATTTTTTTCTAAATCATTCATGAAATGACTAACAGTATAGATAATAGGAAACATTCAGTGCTTAAATAGGAATACTGATTGTTGTTAACTAATTTTATTACTGAAAAAAATTTATGTTTACATATTTAATAGTTTTTATTGCTTATAGTCATTATCCATTGGCACTGTAACATTTTGCTTTTCTATTGCAGTATTTAATGGAAATGAATAACTTATTTTGAGAAAACCATGGCAAAATTAAACACAAAACACAGAGTTTGTTCTCGGGAATCTTCAGTGTCTTCTCTCCTGGCAAGCTGCAGCCTCAGTGGGAGTAGTTCCTCCAACTCGGATGGCTCTTTTCAGTACAAGGACAAATTGTACAGTTCTGCATCCGAGGCTTTACAGGCCTATATTGATGATTTTGATCGAAGCAGAGAATATCCTGGAACAAACACTGGCAGAGTGAACATTGATGGGGAGTCTGGTACTGTGCTGCCGTTTTCCAGCTGTGTGCACACACCTAACCATGGTATGCTCTGTTCTCTAGGCTTTCTTGCATTCTTTTATGTCCAGTGATTTAACATATTTGAGAGATGTGCCTTATAAAGTTGGATTTTTTTGTTATTTTCAAATAAAAACTTTTATATTACTGAAGTCTTGATATTTTCTAAAACAGATTGTATACTTGTCATGATCCTAGGAATTTTTGGCTAAGATCTTTTGACCTTGGAGAGAACACCAAGGACACCGGTAAATATAATTGACAATAGTAAGTGGCTGATCCTAAACTCTTAAGCCATTTTTCTGTGGCACAATGGAAAGAATATTGCTGTTGTATTCATAAGCTAATGCCTAAATAATCCCAATCATTCTGAGTTTATACTTGCTCAGTTTCAGCTGGTAGGATAGGAATATTTTATCATTTGTATTCTATGGATCAATAGTCACTGTATACTGAGTTTGTCCTTAATAAAGCTTTCATGAAGACAAGTCTGGAAAATGAATTGTTAATAAACGTTGTACTAGACACTTGCAGAAGAGTATAGAGTGGGAAGGATATGGGTGACATATTCTAGAAGAGACCTAAAACAGCATTCTCTGTGTGGCCATGCCATTGAGAGGTGACCAGGAGAGAAAGCATACTGTTTCCACCTGTTTAGTACTTCTCCCTAGGCTGTAGCCAGTTTTCAGTAATCAGCCTTACTGTGATTGTATCACTGTAAAAGGAATGTCTGTGTGGAGAAAGTTGAAGAAACAGTAGATTAGAGAACACACACAAATTCAGCTGATTGGAGATACATACAGAAATTAAACACTGAAGAGGTATGAAAAAGCACGTTTATCAATTTATTCTTTTAATATTTCTATTCAAAACTAGTGATAAAGAGAAAAGGATTCTTAAATTTTTAATTCTCATTGTTGACTATTACATATGATAAAGAAAATAAACAGAATTGTGCTTTGTTTTTCAGCTCTTGAAAAACTTGATCACAAACAGCATTTAAACTCTGTATACTATAGAAGAGAGACTATTAATGACATGGACTCCATTAGTCTAACAACTGATGATTTGTTACGACTTCCAGCAGATGGATCTTTTTCCTTCACTTACGTAAAATCTGGTCACCGACCAAGCAAGAAAAACAAATACATTGGAAGATGGGATTCATCAGACATTAAGAAGAATCCAAATTTTCATGTAGACTCTACTCCCAAGAGCAAGAATAATGTAGTTACTCCTGATGTATATACAAATGTAAATGGAAAGAAATGTGGTAACCCCAGAGCCCTAAAACCTAGGACTAGAAATAATAAATGTGTTTTGGAGTCATCTTTATCCTTTCGTAAAGAATCGTCTTTCAAGGACAGTTTAGAGTCTGGTCCTGAAAAGAATTATCCAAGATGGCTCACTAGCCAGAAATCTGATCTTAATGTCTCAGGGGTAACTAGTATACCTGATTTTAAGTATCCAATTTGGCTCCACAAGCAAGACTTGCTGCCTGATGCACATAGTCAAAGGGTTTCTGAATTACCTAATGAAGATGAATATTCCCCTATGCATAGTTACCAGACACAAAGAACTACTCAGCTTACAAATAAAGTAGATTGTTTTGAATATTCTTTTCAACCTTCAAACTTTACAGATTCCTTCAGTGAGAATAAAGAATTAATTAATGAATATAAATGTGATTCTGAAAATAACCAATGTCAATGTGAGAATCTACTTCTCCCAGGACAATCCCAAAAGCCATTCTGTGGTAATACTTTGTTTTTAGTCTTTTATTTTAAAACGAAGGATATGTTAAAATTTAACATACTTTGTAGAAGTTTTATGATGTAATAACATTTTTGTAATTTATGCTTAACACTCTAAAGCTATGAAGTTCTCTGCTTTCTTTGCTTAAAGTATCACACTTTGTTCTAATTTGCTGGCATAGACGTGCACATCCCAAATATTCTACTTCCTGTTGACTGTGAGATGTTTCGAGACTTCTATTTTTTTTCTTAAAGAGTGTTTTTAAAATTAGGTGACAAAATTGAATTGCTTATCCTGAAGGCTAAGAAGAATCTCAAGCAGTCTACTGAAGCCTTACCAAAGCCTGTGGAGAAGGATGACAGCCCTTGCTCCTTAGATAAGCTTGAAGCAGAACGATCATGGGAAAATGTCCCTGTTACTTTGTAAGTGACATTGTTTAGTGTGCCAAATGAAAAAATGCTATGTCAACATTAGGTTTGCTTTCCACATAACTTAATAATTAACGGTGGTATGGTCTAGCTTTCATATTGCTTAAGTTGCACTTTTCATTTGTTAATACAAGATGGTATTATAATGTTTCATATACTTCCATAAAATACATGCTACATGTTCATTTTGTTTTAGTGTTGAATTATATGAATAACATACACACACATACACACACACACACACACACACACACACATATATATATATATATAGTGGAACTTGACAAAAATTTATTTTGTAGTTGGAGTAGTGTTATTGAATTCTCATTACTTTTTAAATGTTAAGTCTTCCTGACACCTGGCTATTCATTTCTTGTTTATATTTTGATTTTCTCTTTTAGTCATTGCTTTCCTGAGATGACAGTACATTTTTAGACATGGGCTGTGGTAGTTTGTAGGGTTCTTTTCATTTATGTGCTCAATCTTCCTGTGACACTGATTTTTGGAATCATTCAAGTGTCTCCACACCCAAGATGAACATAGTATTGATCAGAGCTTGTATAAGGAAGTTTTTCATTAGTGTATTTACTGCATCTGGACTTACCAGAAACACAGTTTTGGTAAGTTGTATCTGTTTATTACCTTAGGCTCTAGTAGTCGAGTGTCTTCCAGAATTCCTCGATCCTTTTTCCTTTTTTGAGACAGTCTCTTGCTCTATAGCCTGTGCTGGCCTTCAAGTCTCAGTCCTCCCCTGTCAGCCTGCCAAGTATGTGGGTTCTTTCCCGTTGGTTCTTAGTTGAATACTTCACTTTGGAAGGCCAGCGCTGACTGTCATCCCATCTCATCTCTTACTTTTTGGCTTTGATACCAGTGTTAGTTCTTTCAGTTTTGAAGGTGGAGAAATGATAGTTACTTACGGTTGTTAAGAGGATTCAATTGATGTGAAAATGGACGTACTGAGGCTAGTTTCTGACCAAGGGTGAACTGTCTTATGAATCATGTAGTGTTGGTGATTGCTTGTAAAACTATTTTCTCCTTTTAGTTTTGCTTCTCAACTAATTTCAACAATATCTTTTAAAAAGGGAATTTATAACTAGCTTCTTTAATGGTAGCTTCCTTCATTTTTCTTATTTGCTAATCAGTTAGTCTTTGTGTTAGTAAAAATTAATACAATGCTTTGTTTTCAGTTGAGACCAAAATGAGGAATAAATATCAGAGCTGATTAAGAGTAGAATTTTTGAATGCATTTACTGTATATGTTTTGCATTTAGACTATAAAAACATGTGTTTTGTACAAGTAATATCAATGATTTAACCCAGTAACTTGTACCCAGCATTTCATTTTTCAAGAGTCAATTCACAAGTAAGCTTATAGAAAAAAGAAAAGATTGCTGAGAAGAATAAATAGCTCAATAAATAGTTCTCAATTGAAGACTGGCAAAGTATTCCAGGATGAAACAGAATGGAATAGGAAGCAATAGTTAGTGTTCTAAGTGGTAGAACGTAGATGCTTGGGAGATGGGTCAGTTGGTAAAGTGCTTGCACAGGACTTGAGTGTGGATCTGTAGCACCAACGTAAGAAGCTGGGTATGGTGGTGTGTGCCTGTAATCTCAGGACTTGGGGAAGCAGACAAGGATCTCTGGGTTTTTGGGTAAACTGATCTTGCTGAATTGGGAAACCATGGTTCAGTGAGAGACCTTCAAAAATAGGATAGATAATAATAGAGGAAGGCATATTAGGTTGATCTTAGCCCAAACATGTCCACACACAAACACATCCACACACACACACACACACACAGTAAAATGTAGAACATAACCAAAATCAAATAATTATACCTTAAACAAATTTTGTTGTGAAAATTTTGAACATAAAAATAGGATAATGTAGTGAACTGCTCTGTGGTCTATATTTTGAATGGACATACAAAACTATACTCGTGAGTGGTGAGCAGAAAGACTACCCAGACTGAGAAAAAGCTTATAGCAAAGTATAAGTAAGATACATCAACAAAGAAGTGCTTACCAAGAAAATGATTGGCATGGAGTGTTCAAATTTTATATGAAGGTTACTGGATATTATGTTTTTAAGTTATAAATATAACTTTGTAATGATATATAAAGAAATAGGATAATTTCATTCATTTCTGTGATAAGTAAAATTTCAATTTGGGAACATTCTTATTTCTGCCTTGAGTACTCCTCTACTGCTCAGAACATCAGGAAAGAAATGACTATGAAATATATAAGGCCCATAGAGAACTAGTTATTTTACAGTACCTCTGTGAAATAAGGACAATACATGTAGATACTCAGGATTAAACAGGCAAATTATCTAAAGTCATACGGAGGTGGGACTGAGATTAGAATTTTCAGTTTGGGATTTAGATTTTAAAATTAAGTTTTTCTCAGTTTTCCCTGTGTTGTTAGCAGTTCTGTAGGTGGGCTTGTCTTGTCTGGAAGTAGAACATAAAACTGCCACTGAAGTAAAGACTCCACTGAGTTTTTTGAGTTTTCTAATTATCATTAAATAAATAACGTGTTTGGTATGTATGCATGGCATGAGGGATTGAACCCAGAGTCTCCGGATGCTAGGCTAGGACTCTGCCACTCCCAGATTTCCCTATATTTCTTGGGAGAAGGTACTTGTTAAACATGAACTTCTGAAGCTATTCCATAGCTGGGAGTCAGTTGAGGAATAGTAGTTTACTTGGTATATGTATTGTCTGTAAAACTGGAAAGGAAAAGCAAGGGAATACAGGAGGCTGAATTCTGGTATTGGTTTAGGGACAAGTTGAGGGAATTGGAACATAACTTTAATATGAGTCATATCCATGACATTAATTTTTTTGGTTACAACTCCAAATTGTTAACTGTGTGCGTGCGTGCGTGCGTGCGTGCGTGTGTGCGTGTGTGTGTGTGTGTGTGTGTGTGTGTATGTGTATGTGTGAGATTACAGTGTTACAGTGTGGTGGAAGCCAGAAGACGGCTCCTGGAGCTGGAATTCTAAGTGGTTATGAGCCACAAGATGTGGGTGCTGGGAAAAGAAAGAATGGGGTCCTCTGTAATCATAGCAAGTGCTCTTAACCGCTGAGCTGTCTCTACAGCCTCACTTGTTTTTAACTGAAAAATTTCAAATAATATAATGTGTGCTCTTTAAACTTTGGGAACTTAATTACTGCTTGTATCTTTGAAACTCTGTTTAGCAAATCTCCTGTCCCTGTTAAAGCTGATGGCAGTCCTCAACCAAGTTCCAGGACACAGTGTATTAATGAGATGCTTGAAGACTTTTTAAATGATGAGAATCAGGTGAGTAAAGTTAATCTTTATAGTAAAGAAAGTCTGTAGTTAATTTGTGGACACTGACTTCTGTTACTTAGTATTTTAAAACAATAATAGAAAGTTCCCAAATCCATTTTCCTCCAACATACCCACAAAACCATGACTACTTTCATTATTTTTAGTGTTCTAAAGTACAAGAAACTAGAGTTGAATTATACATACAATTTGGATTGTCATTACATTATTATTAATTTTTTTAACGGAAAACATAAAGGAGACTATTGTAGGAGAAATGATCTTTCTTTGTAGGCCAGTTCTCCAATAGAATACATACCATAATAATTTAAATTATTACCTTATTTTTACAAAATCACTTTGTATATCTTACAAATACAAATGTACATACATGCATTTAAAAAATGATACATGATTTGAATTAAAAGGGTGAGTATGACTGACATATTCAAGGATTATCAGTGAGTCAGTGTAGCTCCGTCAGAAGAAACAAAAGAATGGAAGAAGGTGGCTGCTTGCCCAGGAGATTTATGACTTAGAAAATACAGTGAGACCCTAGGAAGGAGAGAACTCATATGGGAGACCATTGCAATCTCTGGAATAGTAGAGTAGTAATTTGGATAGAGTGGGCACTTTGGAGGTGGCCAGCAATTGCTGGGTTTGAGATGTGTCTTGAAGGAATCCAAGATATTTTAGCCAAGCAGCCAGGGTGATGACATTACTTTATAAAGGAACATTGGTAGAGAAACAAGTGTTAGGAGAATTTTTTAAGGTTAGGGCAGATCCTAGATAGTATTTTCCTATCCATACTCTGTCTCTTTGCTTGGTATCTGTTTCCTTTACTGTAGAAATGCTCATGTCATCCCATTTATCTTAGACTTGCTTCCAAGGTTCTGTTTTTCCACCTGTGAGACTTTTATTTTATTTTTTATTTATTTTTTTTTTTTGGTTTTTTGAGACAGGGTTTCTCTGTGTAGCTTTGGCAGCGCCTTTCCTGGAACTCACTCGGTAGCCCAGGCTGGCCTCGAACTCACAGAGATCCACCTGCCTCTGCCTCCCAAGTGCTGGGATTAAAGGCGTGCGCCACCACCGCCCGGCTTTTATTTTATTTTTTTAATCTCCTGAGTCCCCCTCTCTCTCCTGGAGGAAATGCTTCAGTTTCGAGGAACTCCCGTCACTCACCAGTAGCACTAAGTAGTGACAACAGACCATCGTAGCATCAACAATATTAATCCATCAAAGACAGAGAAATACAGATGAAATTGACTAAAGCCCATTATGTCCCTGGCCACCAACCTACGTAGAGTGTGCTATTAGGTCAGATATTACCTAGAGTAGGTGTAGAGGCAGCAAATGAGTGAGGGGGGAGGGGAGGAGCAAAGTGAAAAAAAGGCAGGAAGTAGTGGGGTAGAGAAGAGTCTGTAGAAGGGTAGAGATGAGTGCTTTGAAGGAGAAAGACCAAGAAATTAAAAGAAATAAATAATAAAAGAAAAGAAAAAAATGAAAATGATTCCCTAGTAATAAAGAACTTCATAACTAAAATTAGATGAATGTAATGGTAGACAAACAACAATAAAAATATAAAGGCTTTTCTTAAGAGATAAAATCAAAATAGTACTAAAATATAAAGGAGAAACAGGCAAAAAATTGTCTATGAAAAAATATATAAATAAAATTAGATAAGTATATTGAGGAGAGTAAAAAGTAGAAACTAGGTAAAAGCACTAGCTAATGAATAGTACAACGAGAAAGGAAAACGTGGAGCCAAAAGGAGAAGAGGAGATAAGGCTGCGCTTGGAATGGCTTTCTGCTGGTCAGGTATTGGAGACTGTCAGCTCTGTGTTTAGGTAGAGCATCGGCTGGACGTCCAGATTCAGTGATTGGTGCTGTGATTGGTGCTGGTGCTGAGCTTGTGTTGAACAAGGGGAGGATGTCTACTAGAGACGTCTGTATTAACTTCCTTGCGTTGTGCACCAGGGGCCTCTGTTACTTGTACTTAGATTTGCAGTCTATGTGTTAGATAGATTTGCCACTCTCCAGCTACTCTTAAGTTCTTCTCCCCAAAGTGGCTAATATTCTACCTGGGAGGAATCTATCAAATATTTTTGAGATACAGAGAGAAGGCAAATTCAGCACTGAGATTTGTGTAGGCTGATGCCTTTCTAAACTCTTAAACATTAAACATTCTGTTAGAGGGTATGACTGGATATTATTAGTTTGCTGGATCTTCAGAGTTCTTGGACTCAACAGCAGTAAATCACTTCAGAGTTTCACACACTTGCTGACCTCAGACCCAACTATCAGACTCCCAATGTTTTTTTCAGTTGATGAAACTACCAAGAGTGGGTTTTCCTTCTCCTTGTACCATTTACCTGGGCTACACCAACTGATATCTCCATTTTATTTATTAACTTACTTGTTTGTTTGTTTATTTATTTGATTTATCAGTGCCTGGGCCTCTTATTCTCCATAAAATTCTTCCAGCATTTATTTTAGCAGTAAGTTGAATCTAGGCTCCCAGTTCTTAGGCTCCAAGGTATCTTAATTTAAACAAATAGGTACTGTGGTAGCTTGAATGAAAATAACCCCCATATTTTCATGTTTGAATAAACTTGATCCTCAGTTGGTGGTACTGTTCAGGAAGGATTAGGAGGTGTAGACTTGTTGATGAAGTGTGTCATCTCCACTCTTGGGGCTTGGGCTTTGAGTTTCAAAAGACCTATGCCATTCCCAGTGTGTTTCCTCTCTGCCTCCTACTTGTAGATCAAGATGTGAGTTCTCAGCTGTTCCTGCTACTGTCATGTGCTCTAACTCTCTGAAACTTTAAGCCCAGACAAATGCTTTCTTCTATAAAGTTGTCTTAGTCATGGTGTTTTATCACAACAACGGAAATATAACTAAGACTATTGCCTCTCAAGATGCCAGTGTAGCAGGAGTGCTCTCCGTTGCTCACCCATCCTGCTGGACAAGTCACAAAAAAAGGTAACAAAACTTCGAACCATTTCTGAAGCTTGAGAGAGCTGTGGGTAAGAACTCTTATCCATGTTCTTTAGGACTCCCTCCCTCCTTTACCTGTTGATGAAGCTGTTTTCCACTTGTTCATCAGACAGCTGTTAGGCTTGGCTTACTCTTTCCACTGAGTTACCCTGCTGCTTCTCTGCACTGCTTAGCTGCCCTGT
>LZPO01036326.1:0-21187 GCA_001675575.1 Neotoma lepida | reverse complement strand
TGTTTTGACTATTGAAAATCTTTTGTACTTCAGTATGTATTTTTGAAGTCATATTTCTAGTTCTACAAAAAATGAAATTTAAATTAAAAACATTTATTTATTTATTTGTGTATATACCTGAGTGTATATACACCCAGTATATATGTGCACTATGTGTGTGCATTAGCCTGAAGAGGTTAGAAGAGGTATCAGATGCTCTAGAACTGGAGTTACAGATGCTTCTGAGTTGCCATGTAAGTGCTAGGCATTGAATGTGGACCCTCCGCAAGAGCAATAAATGCTGTTAACCACCAAGTCACCTCCCTAATCCTGTAATTGAAATTGTTATGGAGATTGTGTTGAATCTATAAATCCTTTCAATAACATAGTCATTAATGTTTCATGGTATGGCTTTCAACATTTTAGTGTTGCCCTCAATTTTTTTCCTTTGGTGCCTGGGAGTTCTTAGTAGTGTGTTTCCTTCAGAATGCTTCCTTTTCTTCATACAGCTCATCATTCTATTATAGTGAATCACCTCTCCTGTGCAGGGTCATATAACTGAGGCTCCCCCGTAACCATGGATTGTTCTTCTGGTTCATTTCCCCTGTGCTTCCTACTCAGTGGCTTTGTTGTAGTGGTTCCTTTTCTCAGATTTATTTCTTCCTTTGCCATTACTGGAAGGTGTCTCCAAGTATTCTTTAACAGTGAGAAATACTTACTTAAGGAATTGAGTATCTTTTACTTGAGATGCCCCTTATTTGTCCCTTTTACTAGTTTACTCCTGTCTCTGTAAATATAGTTAATTTCTGGAGGGCATGCATAATTATAGTTATGTTATTTATCCTTGTAGAAAAATCATGGTGCTTCCAAACATATGATATCTACCAAGGAAGCCTGCCAACCCTTAAAATTTTTCCTCAGCTGTTCTCTTCAATCTGTGTTAATTAGGCACCTTTCAACTTAAATGAATTTTCATGAAGATTAGTAACAAATAATATTACTATTCCACAGAGAGGTCTTAGCACAGCTGCATGGAAGATCATAGACTTAGTGTTATGTAGACACTGGCTTTGAATCCTGGCTCTGGCAGGATTTTCTAACTTGATGAGCTTAGCAAAGTTATTCAACCTTCTTGTCCTTTATTTTCTTTGTCTCTAAAATTATCTTATAAGGACAACTTCACTGGTTTGTGAGGATGGCTAAGAAGCTTTAACCCTGAGTGGGTTATCCTGCTACATGGATTGATGTGGAATAATCAATGGCTGTAGAGTCAGTTACAGCTGACAAAGTAGGTAGTAGATAAGAGGAACAAGGAGAGAAGTGTGGATATATAGAGTAGATTAAGATAGGAAAAGACTCCCAGGCTTTACGTAATTTAGAAAAGACTCAAAAACACTAAGCACATCCCCAGAAAAGTAGGTTGTGCCAGCTTTGCATAGTGAGGCCTGGGTCAACTCATAGAAAAGGAATTTTTANGAATGGCAAGATAGGTACAAGTTAGAATACTGGGTCAAAATGGAAGAAATGAAGGAGAAACAGGAAGGGGAAAGAGAGAAGAACAAAATGAGGCAGGCAGAGAAGAACAAAGACTTACAAAATTCCCTGTGACTTCTTAAGTCCTGAAGAAGGAGCTTGGAGCAGAAAGGGAGACTGATGCTCCAAGTCTCCCTTGAAGAGTCTGTGTTGAAACCAAGGGATGTAATCACAAGAGTTAATGCTGATGAATTCTGAATTTAGAATAAACTGAAGTTTAGCAGAGAAAGCTTATTTTTAGAATGTCTCAAAAGAAAAATCATCTAGGGAATTTTATAAGAATATCACTTTGTCTAATGGCTTAAATAATTTGTCTATTCTTTTTAGAAAAATGTNATAATATGCATATTCTCTCTAAGATAGGAAGGCATATGTAGGAGATGGAATGACCTGGTAACTGCTCTAATATGTGTAGTGGCTAAGTTGAGCATTCTTTCTAAGAAGTGTGAAAGAGGACTCTGGGGAAAGACAGATGATGTTAATGATCTATCAAGTGCCTTTTATTTATGCCCAGACAGGGCTTTGGTAAGTGCATGGAATAAAGACACTTTACCCATAGGGATTATGTGATTTTCTGTGTCTGTAAAGTGAGTTAGAATGAGTCTTTAAGGCATTGAAGGGGGTGAATGAATCAATTTAACAACATAAATGACCTACCTAAATTAGGAACAAAGGTCTGAATTGTTTGTATGTATGTTTTTGTTTCAATTGCAAAGAAAGACTATAGAATATAAAATAAAATCTCTTAAAATGAAGCTGGTACCTCGAATTCCTGCAGTTGGAAGGGTAATGTGCAAGGACCATGAATTTGTGGCCAGTTTCAACTAGACAGTGGGGTTTTGTCTCAAAAAGATGATATGCATATAACAATACTAGTATCAATTATCAAAACACAACACATTGAAACCTACCCACTTGTTAGTGAGATGTCCATTCTTATCTTTTAAGTACAAGAAACTTTGTTTTCTTCACTACTACAGGGCCAACGACCCAGAAAATTTAAGCATCTTACTCTGAGTCCCCATTATTTCTTTTCTTTCCAGATTTTTGAAGTTCTGTTCAAGGTCCTCTGCTCTAAGAAGTACCACAGAAACCCAGATACACAAGGGAACCAACCTTGCCCTAGTATGAAGGATTCCTTGCCTCCTTCAGGAAGTTCCTCCTGAAGTATTCTCTTGACCTCTCCTCATAGATGACTTCTCTTGAGATCATCCTCATCATCAGTCATCTTCTAGTAAGTTGATGCTCAAAAGGAGACAGGACTTGGTTCCTGTTCCATTTCGTTATATCTTGTATGTATTCTAGACTTAAAAAATAGATGTAAGAGTCTAGGGTCTTCACTAACTGCATATATAGTTTTAGTCAAATAATTTCATTAAAGAGATTATGTATAGGCTTAAAAATTCAGGAATGGAAGGTAAGAAAAGTATAATAATGTTTAAAAAATCCTCAAAAGGAATCCACCAGTACTTTCTGAGCCCTTCTTCTCAGTCATTAATCCCACCTGCCTTTTAAAGTACGTTTTTGAAAGGGGGTCTTAATCTGTAACCTAGGATGGCCAAGAGCTGTAGCCCAGATGTAAGCAAGGATGTAGCCCAGACTAGCCTTAACATCATAACAAACATCTTGCCTTAGCCTCTGAGTGCTGGGATATAGTCATGAGCCTCTACAGCTGGCACCTGAATTTTTGTATTTCATATAAAAGGGAATGAACTAGAGAAGCAACTTCAGAGGATTTTTGAGAGACTCTCTTGTTCTTCAAATATCTAGGAAAACTTATCATAAATAAATTAGTTGATATCAAAAGCTTCACAGGGAATATGCACTATCTCTCTATAACCATACTGTACAATCAATAAAGATAAATGTTTACACAGAGAGGGAATTTATTCTTTATTGGCAATTGAGACAGAGAATTTTTGCATTGATTACTTAATGATAGATCAAAATATATGTGAGGTGGATGGTATATAATCATAGATGATGATTATGGAAGAGAAAATATTGATTTGGTAGTTTATGTTTTTTCAATATTGAATGAGAACTATGTAGCAAAAAGAAATAATATCACAAAAGATTATTCTGCTGGAGTTGAGCAAAGATAATAGACTTGTAAATAATAAAATTTCTTCTGTATCAAAACATTTATGATAAACTATAAGACTGTAGGATAAAATAACTTTAAAATCTTGTATTAGCAATCTGGGTTAGAATTTTAAAAATTAGAATTAAGAGAATATGTATTTTGGAGATAAGGTTAGCAATGAATTGGAAAGGAAAATATATCTCTTGCAATTATGTTCATTATTAAAATTGCTTTCTCAGCAACTGGGAGATCTTGCAGAAGTATATGATTATAAATGATTTCTTGTTTGACAAGGAAGAAATGACAATTAAGACATTACAGATATTGAGAAGAAGCTCTGGTTTTGTTTCAGCTATTAATATGATGGGACATTTTGTAAGGAAACCTTTGGATTGAGAAGTAGAGTCATGAACTTTAAAGAACAGTGAGTGTGTGTGTGTGTGTGTGTGTGTGTGTGTGTGTGTGTGTGTAATATACCAAATGACAGAAGAAGTCCCTTTATTGAGCATATCAGTGGGTGAAATAATATTGAGGTGCTTTCAATGGAACATAAATAGAGACAGTGGAAGAAAAAATGAATGGAGTTTTTCCACTATCTGAACCAGAGTAATGAGTGAGAGTNCTCAGGCAGCTTAGAGAAGGCAGAGGGATAGAGGACTGCCTTACAGATGAAAGTGACATTCACAGAGCTATGACTACTCAGAATCCTAAGAAGTAGGAGTGGAAGGTGTGAGAAAAGGGATGGAGCCTGAAGTATGTGGGTTGAGAACAGAATATTCATCACCTGGGTTTGAATCAGCAACCTGGCAGCAGCAGATACCATACTTCCTGGACAGACTGTGATGACCCTGCAGAATAGGATATTCACCATCTGCATCCATAAAAAGTTTTGAGGATTGCCTTAACCAATCATCTGCTGCTAATTTTAAAAGAAATTGAGGAAAATGCAACATGTCCAAAAGAGACAAGAGAAACAAGGAATATTAAAATTTTATTTTCAGAGAAAAGGAGGAGATTAGACACTTTTATAAAGATCTATATGATGCCACATTATTTTGTTAATAGTTTGGCTTAAATGAGCTGATCTTGTTAAATAAATAATTATTTGAAATTTTATACTTTACAAATTTTTTATAACCTTGCAGTACTGGGAATGGTGGGTACTCTACCACTAAGTTACATTCCTAGTTTTGAAAAGTCCCTTTTTTTTCTTACTTTAATAAAGTATTTTCCTATTCCTTTCTTTATTCACTTCTCATAGATTCTTATGAATACAACTTGACTATTTGTTTCTTCCTTATTCATTAACTATTATTTGAGAAGAAAATAGCGTAAGTACAGAAATCTTGTTCNTCAAAGTAGACCATCATGTCATTTGCTAGGCTTCTATGGAGAGTATCACAACACAATACACAGTAATGTGGAGTTGGAAAACATGACCAGTTCTATTAGATGTGTTTGGATTTGTGTCCAGGATTTTCATTTAGGTTTGTGTTCATAAGGAGTTTGACTCAGTAAGTATATAGTTCTATATAATATGGAGATAGATAATAGGGCCTCTATATCTTCACAAAAGAGTAAGGTGTACTCCATAAAGTTTTTTTCAAAACTGCAACAGACCATCTGAAACTGTTTGTAGCATTCTCCCATCCCATGAAGTTCAGAAATTAGCTGTGTGCGACTTAGTGTGGGCCAATCTTAGCCCTTTCACAGAATTTTTTTGTTTATTTACTTTTTGTTATTTTTACTTTATTAATCAAAGTTTCCCCTCCCTCCCCTCTCCCATATTCCTCCCCCACACATCCCCTATACTACTTCCCATCCACTCCTCTGCTATTGTTTCTCTTCAGATACAGGTGGGCCTCCCATGGAGATCAGCCAACCAAGATATATATCAAGTTGCATTGAGACTAGGCTCTTTCTTTTCTATTAAGGCTGGACAAGACAATCCACTAGGAGGACTAGGTCCCCTAAACAGGCATCAGAGTTAGCCTCTGCTCTCAGAGTTAGGAGTCTCAAAAGAAGACCCCATTAAATAACTGTAACATGTATGCAGAGGGGCTAGGTCAGTCCCATGCAGGTTCCCTAGTTGTTGATTCAGTCTCTGTGAGCCCCTATGAGTCAACTTTAGTTGGTTCTGTGGGTTTTCCTGTGGTGTCCTTAACCTTCTGGCTCCTACAATCCTCCCTCTCCCTCTTCCACAGGATTCTCCAAGCTCTGCCTAATGTTTGGCTGTGGGGCTGTGAGTCTCTAAATCTATTCCCATCAGTTGCTTCCTGAAGCCTCTATGATGACAGTTAGGCTAGGTACCAATCTGTGAGAATAGCAGAATATCATTAGTTATCATTCATTGACTTTTTTCCAGTCATATTTGATTCCATTCTAGGTCTCTGGGGTATCCTTCCTTTGCATTTTGGCTCTTGTGGGTAGGCTCTCTCTCAGGCTATGGGTCTCCAGCTAGGCCAGTCATTAGTTGGTCACTCCCACAATTTCTGTGCCATATTTACCCCAGCACATCTTGTAGGCAGGACAAATTGTAGGTCAAAGGGTTTGCAGTTGTGTTGGTGTCCCAATTCCTCTACTGGAAGTTTTGCCCTTCCCCAGGATTTTGAATATTATTTGAAAGAGTGATTAAAGTCATGAAAATAGAATAAAGATATTTGGGACTCTTTTTTTTTTCTTATATGTTTTTACAGTTTGCTTCTCTTTTGCTGTGATAAACACTATGATCAAAGGCAACTTGGTAAGGAGTTTATCTCAGCTTATACAATGCAGGTTGAAATGCATCACTGAAGGAAGTCAAGGCAGGAGCTCAAACAGGAACTGAAGCAGAAACCATGGAGGAGTGTGGGGTCCTGCCCCACTGAAAACTTAGGTCACCNGAGAAGGGACAACCTGGAGCCGAGGAAAAGTGCATGCTGCCTGCCCGTTCCCCAGCCTCNGTTTCCCAGGAGACAATCAGATGCAGCAGGGAGTCAAGTCAAGCAAGAACCCATTTATTAGAGAACAGTAAGCCCCTTTTAAAGCCTAAAGCCACAAGGCTAGAGAGAGGGAGGGTAGATACCCTGTTGGGCCAATCAGCTTAAAGGTCACCTGGTAAACAGTTTAGGTTCCTCCCTCCTTGCTTCCTCCCTCCTTGCTTTGCAGCTACAGGCCCCCACAGACCTTTGTCAACAGCTTGGGTTCCTTCCTCCTTGCCTTCTTCCAGGGCCATCTTTACTTGTAAACAACTTGGCTCTGCAGGCCCCCACAGAGGAGTGCTGTTGACTGGCTTACTTTCCTTTCTCATACTCTATCAGTTTTATAATACATCCAGGCCTACCTGCCCAGGGATGGCACTGCCCACAGTGGGCTGGGACCTCACACNTCAATTAGCTATCAAGAAAAATGGCACACAGACATACCCACAAGCCAATCTGATAGAGGCATTTCCCCAATCAAGGTCTCTCCCTTTTAATTCTGAACTGTGTCAAGCTGATAGCTGGAAATAGCTAGAAATTTCCATCCTCATCAACTTGACACACAAATGCCATAACTTTTCTGTTCTTGTTTTGTTCTCAATATTTAATGTTAATATCATAATACAAGGTACACACAGTTGTGTGTTTCCACACAAGATATTACAGAAAATTACAAGAAGTTGCCCAACATGCTATTTTTCCTTGTCTCCATATTCTCTGTGTCTTTTTGTGATGCTGGAAATTGAACCCAGGGCCTATGCATAATTATGAATTCACTTTATATTGAATTTCATCAATAGCTCTTCTAATGAAAAGATAGCCTAGCTTTGGTGAATACATTCTATGTATTCCAATGCCTACTACCCACTTAATATTTAAGTAGATTTTTTTCATGTCACAAGGATCATTAAAAGACCCAGAAAAAAATGATTCTCAGTTTCTTCCANCCTGCTTCTCCCAACCTCCATTCTTCAACCAGCTTATTCTACATTTAAGTACAAACTAGTACCACTTCCAGGTTCCACAAATGTATAAGCCTGTGTTCTGAAGTATAAGTAATGGAAATCAATTTGGGGTTATTAATTTATTTTTATATTTATAATATAGCTTTCTGNCTATTGGNTTTGTTCTTTATGTTTCAAATTGGAGTCTTTAAACAGAGGGCAGGTGTCTTTGGATTGCCACCTGTAGGTTGACCATGATCCAGTGAAAGGCACCATATCCATGAATATATGTACAGAACAAATTGAACTTGATGGATTGAAAAAAAGACTTTAAGTAGGTAAGGAAGGAAGATGGATCTAGGAGCAATTGGAAGGAGTGACTATGGTAAAAAAATTGTATAAAATTTGCAAAGAACTAAAAAGAATTAGATATCCATAAAAGTATAATAGTGACATTTATATTTAGCTAATAGCCCACAGCTGTCCAATTAAACTTTAGGGCCACTCAATAGGAGAGGTTTTGTGGCTGTTATCATAAATATAGCCAACTTCTAGGATCTGGTGAGGCTATGGAACCTACAGGGAACCTACTACTACCACTGTCCAAGAACCAATAAAATCTCTAACTGCATTATTTATACTTACCCTTAAAAGCACAGANAGGTGTACCTTCAACATAAAAGCTTCATTTTTCAGCAGAAAAAGGTAATTACAGTAAGCTACAACTGCTCAAAAATTATATAACANCTGGCAGTGAAGTGACNAGTCCTAATTGATACATCTGCAANACAATCCCTACACCGAAGACTCNGAGAACATCATGGAGTAAGGGGTTTAGAGTATAAGATCCAGGGGACCAGAACATATGCTGCAAGACTGTATCTTCTATATATTATAGAGAAGCTGCAACCATGAGATTATAACAATAAGGGTTCCCTAAACAAGACCTAAAAAAATGACAATAGCAGTTGATGTGTCAAATTGTAAGAGGGGAAATCTCATGGGGACTCATCCTAGATGAAGAAGTGCAGGTAGTAAAGAATGCTGTGAGGAGAGTCAATCTTTTTTGTATACAAATTATTGATACNAATTTGAGATTGACTTTGTTAGAAAATACTGTGCATGTATTTCTAATCTTGTTCAAAGTATGGTACTTATACAGTTCATTTAACAATGTAGTGAAATTTTCTAGTCCTTGAAAGTTACTACCAACTATTTAGGATAATAAAAATATGTAGGTTAGTAGTTAGTCATTACAATCGAACTTGTAGTTATGTTAGGTATGTTTTCAATATCAAACAGAGATATATCTTAGATATACAGGTCATCTTCAAACACTTCAGAGATCCACAGAATATGGCATTTAAGATATTTTAATAACATAGATTTTTTTCTTTTTTTTATGAGAGTGAGACATATCTGCTCCTAGCAGCATCAATCTACTTCAGAGAAGATATTGAGCATCGAAGAAACTCATTATGGAGTTTACTTTGTGGCAAAAGTTAGCCACTGGGCAAGAAAATGCCCTTGCCTCGACTGCTGACAGTATGCTGTCCAAAATTGACAAGCAGGACACAAAAGAAAGGACTGCCAATCCTTGCCAAGACAAGATAGTAAGGCTCTTTAGAAAATCCTGCTTCACAAATCAGTCTGTCAGATATGCTAGGCCTGTAGGTTGAAGATGGATGCCCAANGTGGCAGAGGAACCTTGGGTAACTGTCTAGGCAGCCAGCTGTTTCTGTTATTCCTCACATTTTTTGGAAGTTGCTTGTTTGAACTTCCTCCTTACTTAGTTAATATTATTTCCTTCTCAGGTCTCTGAGGGAGTTGAAGATTAGATAGTTATAGTTATAGTTTTTCTTGTTAAGGAATTCAGAAAAGAAACTCACTAAAGAGGTGTAAAGTATATAAGTTTGAAAGACATCAAAAGATACTTTTGATTGGTAATGCAAATTAGGATAGAAGGTGAATTAGATACAATCCTNTGGATTCACAAAGATACCATAGATAAAGGAGTATTTTCTCTGAATTTGTCAAATGCAAATGGACTAGACATTGTTGATGTATTTATTACCTTATATATTGTATATAGTTATTGTACTTATTGTATACAGTTTTTCTTATATTAGTTATAACCTTCTTTTATTATTTTAGACAAAAAAGGGTAAATGTGGTGTTATATTGTGTACCCCAATAAATCTTTCCTGGGGATCATAGGACAAAGCCAGCCACTATATTAAACATAGAGATCAGGCAGTGGTAGCACATGCCTTTAATCCTAGCATTTGGGAGGCAGAGATCCATCCAGATCTCTGTGAGTTCAAGGCCACACTGGAAACAGAGCCAGGCATGGTGGCACTCACCTTTAATCCCAGCACTAGGAAGTAAGTAACATGGCAGGGCACAGAAGGGTATATAAGGCATAAGTAAACACGAAGTCTCTCTCTTGAGGCTCAGGATTTTGTAGAGGTAAGAACGTGACTGGCTTCTTCTGTTTCTCTGATCTTTCTGCTTTCACCCCAATATCTGGCTCCAGATTTTTTCTTTATTAATAAGACCATTTAGCAATTTGTGTTACCATCATNGGCCATGACATAAATATAGCAGGTGACAAATAGTGTTCAGATGTCATCNTACCAGATGAATGGTTCTCTGATGGAGGAACTCTGTTAAGCAGGGCTTGCAGGGCATGGACTCTGAAAAAACTGTTGCTCCTGTCTGTAATTTTACTTGTGCAAAANCAGCTATGATATCTCCCCATTACCATATATTTTCATGTAATGTAANTTGGTAATCCCATGATTACCAATCTTATGGGTACACATATTTGTGGATGGTCAGGAAGATGACTTCTCATTAAGCTGTGTAATTTTTATGAATAGAAACATACTAAAATATGCTTCATAACTAGATCTACTGTTCCATGTGGACTGTAGAATCTTATAAGCCTGTTCCCTATGATTANCCTTACTAACAGGGCAATTTGGCCAGACAAGTGTCATTGTGGACAGATCACAAGTGGAACCTTCATAGATTTTACTNATGGAATTGCCAGTGTCTGNCCTTGTAGGATTTAAGTCCTTCAGAAGATTAATAGTGAACTGAGGTGGAATTACAGATGTCTGGCCTTGTTATATCAGACCTTCAAGAGATCAATAATAACTTATANTGCCCTAAGCTTCCCCCACTGGCCCTTATCAGAGTCACAGTACATCCTGGATCTGACTCAAAAAAGCAATTAACATGAGTGTATACATGATCACACCAGTCTTTAATGCAGGATTTTAGCTTGNTTTACTGTTTACCTTCAGTCCTGGATTTTATGTGAATAACAGAAAATTAACAACCAATTAATCTAATTCAGTCTGGAAAGGATTCAGCATTAAGCTCAGAAAAAGCTCCCTGGCTTGTTAGAGTTATGAGATAATTGTCTAGTCTCTCAGCCATGAACAAAAATGGTACCAGGTCCCCTCCTTATGTCCTGAGACTGCTGTAGGGCAGAAAATGTATTCTTAGATCTGAAATGTCACTTTTTCTATGCAGCCAGCTTTTTGTGAAACTGCTTAGGTGAATTGGCGCTATTTGCTTCCTCTTTGTTTATGCAAGTTGCCATGGTTACTCACTGTACCTGTTTTCATAGGGAGCTGTGTTCTAGGAGTCCTGAGAAAGCAGCACTTTCTGCGTCTTTGCCTTTTTGTGTCTTACTGATTACAAAATACTANCCTACATTTTAGTTACACTTTAAAAATGTAAAATAGTACACATATTCTTTGCCTTTTCCTTAGATCTCTCATTGGTTTAGTTTCTTCCCTTTTTAACCCTTGTAGCTGTCCCCTTAAGAGATAAGCTGGAACTTTTACAACTCACAGCTGCTGTCAGCCACTAATTAAGGTGACAAGTCTTTGCTACAAGGGATTTTTATCATATCTGCAAAGAATGCTTGTGACCCTGAGAATTTTGCCTTGTAATCTTTTTTATTACTAACAAGTTGCTAATATATATATATACATATTTTACATATGTATGTAATATATGCACATATTTTACATATGTATGTAATATATATACATATATGTATATATATGTATATATTTATATATATATATGCTTGGAAGTTTGTAACTGGTAGAAGAATAAAGAGCATAGAAGAAGAAAGAACATGGAACAATAAAGAGCACAGTAGTATGAAGAGCATTTGCCCTTGTGTGAAATTAGTATAGAAAAATTTCTCCCCTCCTGGGAAGCATTTCTCTGAGGAACTCTGGGTAGTGGCTGAGAGCTGGACTCTCAGACCCTACAGTTGATTACTGAGAGCAGTCATTANAAACCAGTTCCTTTAAATAAGGAATAGTAAAAAGTTACAGTGAAACTTGTTTTGCGAATTTACCTTTTTCAGTGTGAAGTCTGACACCAAGGTCAACTGTCTGTGTCCATCTTCCTCAGAAGGAGAACTAGTAGCTTTAGAAAAGTGAGGCCTGATTTTACATATAAAATGAACTGACCAGGCATCTGTAGCCTTGGGGGAGAAGTTGGGTGCCTGACCCCACCAAATTGTCAAAGCTANAGTTTGTTATCAACATCATCAGAGTTCTCAGAAGGATAAATTGTAGCAGGAAATATAAACCAAATGGCCCCTGTATCATTTAACATGACAGAGACTTAACCAGACTTACTTGGATGATAACCTTAGGCTCCAGTGGTCTCAACTACTTTATTTCAGGCAGAAGTAGTTGTNTTCAGATGTGATATTGAATAACATTGAATCTCAGCTGCTGCACAAGATAGCATATGCCTTTGGCTGGAACTTGGAAAACTGACCCGCCTTGACAGGACAGAGTAGGGCCATCAAAACAACACTGACCCCAGTTTGAGCAGGGACCTGGAAATGGGTGAGTCATGTGGCAGCTCTTCATCCAGTAGTTAGCATTACCACAATACAGATGGAGTTGTCTGTGCCCCAACACCTTCTTTGGAGACCTTATGGTCACCACTAGGACTTGGCAATTCTGTTTACTACAGAAATCCTTTTTGTAAAAACATTTTAAATGTTTTTACAAAATATGGCTATTCAATAGATTCCTGAAGTGTTTGAGGACCATTATCTATTAAGTATACCTGATTGTAAATAAACTTTAATTGTTTTTAGGCTTGACCTTGAAAACACACACTCACATATCCATATGTAAGTATTTATGTATATATGGCTGACTAAAATTATTGCTATAAATAAAATATGTTTGTACTTAGTATGTCTACATATATAGTTCTGAACACATTAAAGAATTTGATCATTTATAAAGTGACCGACAATTAACTTACATGCCTTAGTCATCTTAAACAGTTAACAAGTTAGAAGTTTTTTTTTATATAAGAATGGGATTATCATTTTTATCTTTGCTAAGTTTAGACTCAAAAACCCTACAATTTTTGAATTGAAGCTCTTTTAATATTAATATAAAACTTTAAATCATAAATACAATCCATAGGGAGTCTGGCAACTTTACTTTCCTGATCCTTATATAATGCACCATTACAGATTATGACTGTTTCTTGTTTGACTCAGTTTATCAAAATATCTAATGTTTAACAATGTTAGCAAAGACAAGAAGGATATACATACATTTTTAAGTCAGTCTCTGTTAGCCAGAATAGACCTTTGATAAGAGAGACATTCTATAGGCTCTTTGCCCGACTGCTTTGCCATATCATAAGACAGGAATATCCCAGTNTCTGGTGTTTTGTGTTTGGTGCTCATAGTTGTGGCCTTAACTCTTTAGCNTTTTTATTTTTAAGATTACATGTTAACAAAGACATCATAATATAAAAATTTTATAAACTTAAAAAGTCCCATAGTTATATAATTTAATATTTTAAGGTTGTTTCTTTTAAAAAAATGAGTATTTTTTTCAATTTAAATATTCTGTAAAACTCCAAAATTTCCTTTTTAAAAAAATTAAAATGTGAATCTTGTGAGATTCTTGTAATATCAAAAAATAAATCAAAACCCTTCATACAGCTTGTCTTCTAGACTCTAGCNAGCTCCATTTCATTGTGGCTGTTGTTCCTAATGGTCAGCACATGGCACCAGCATCCTCAAAACTGTTGGGGTCCCCCATTGCAACTGGACTGCACCTCCACCAACAGCCGCCTCCCTTGTGGTCTCCCCAGGCATTCTAGTTTTGCCACATAGTGCCAAGCCCAACTACTCTCCATGACCTCTTCTTTCCTTCAAAAATGTGACTTTTACATTACAAAGTTTGGCTGCTATTGTGAGGTACATTCTTGTGTTTGAACACATGGAGGTACAGATTTACTATCTTATTAAACAAGCATTGTTTTTAAATCCTATCTTTCATAAACTTAATTTTATGATTGTTTTCAGCACAAGAATTATCATACAAAAATCCATCCTAATCCAAAATATCTTGGAGGNCTATTGTTGCCTCCATACTTGGTTTATATTATGCGGTCACATGAAATAAGACAGTAGTAAAGTCACATGGCATGTGCCCTCTTTATCCTTATTAAGGATTGTTGCCAGCCATGTGGTTACCTCCACTCTGATGGGAGTCATCAGCCAAGATGGTGTCAAGCCACATGACTGGTTGTATACTCCAAGGTGAGCCCCTTAGGGACATATCTCTTTAAGATTACTTATGTATAAATTTTTAACTATCAACCCCATGCCACAAGTTTTAAGTAAACTTTTGTTATAGAGTTTGCAGAGTATTTAAACAGAGCAAATAAACTTATTAATCTTGAAGTACAGAAATCCCACACAATGGTCATACAAATCTTGTGTTAACTTTTAGAAAAAGTTTTAGGCAGTCAAATAAAATTACATTTATTTTGTAGCTGTTTCATTTTGCTCTGCTATCCCTGCCACAAAGTCAGGTGGTATACCTGACACAGGAAAGTTAGAGGAAACTTTTAAGTAAACATGCTNGGATNTAGAGGANTAGGTACCATATCCCAANTCCAGAGCCAGCTTTTCAATACAGTAGAACAGCATAAAGCAATACTTTAATACTATCTACACCCAAAAGAACCTGAATCCCTGCAGAGATCAGGGCAAACAGAGAACAAAGAAAACTCAGAGGTAAAAGACTCTGGGAGGGTCTGCTGCATCAGTGAGTATTAGACAGACAAGCAGGAAGAGAGAGAGAGAGAGAGAGAGAGAGAGAGAGAGAGAGAGAGAGAGAGAGAGAGAGAGAGAGAGAGAGCAGCTTGGTGGTGACACCCAAGTAAAGGAGGGAACATCAACAAGGGTCAGTTTGCCATGTCTGTCTGGAAAAGATTAATGGAGGCATATAAATATATGTAAGTGATGGAGATGACACCACCAACAAGATGAAACTAACAACCACAGGACACAACCTTGGTTGCNCACCAAGACAAACCAGACTGATTTCCATTTCAGCCTGACCAGACTGAGAAACTAGACTGATTTCCTTCCCAACCTGACCAAACACAGAGGGCTGGCAGCACCCTAGTGGTCTCTCTGACTCAGGAATTCATCATGCTGCATCCAGATGCTGCAGACAGACAGGATCCTTACTTCTTCCTCTGGAGGTGTTCAGATGCCTCTTTTGCACAGTCTAGGCACTGATAACTCACCAGAGGCTCAAGAAGTGATGGGTCTTTCTAGTTTCTTGACATACAGTGTCTCCAGGCTAGGCCTATCCTATTTATTGCTCTCAATGTCACTAGACACCTNCTGGGTCTCAAGGCTTTGTTATGCAGTTTTGGCATTGAAATCCTGCAAGTAGGCAACCAAGTGCAGATCCTTTCCAACCTCCCTTAGGACTTCCATTCTCACTTGGGCATCTTCAGGGTCCCAAGTTTCTAACCCGGGTCTGGTTAGAAAAAAGAACTGGTGGCTCCAACTGCGTGCCTAGATCTCAGTGGAACCTCCAAATGTTATGGGTCTAGAATTGTTCAGAGATTCACCTGTCTGACCATGAATAAATTTTAATAAGTAAGAGATTTCATTAAATACTGGACAGTACTATTGATACTGGCCAAGTTCATACCTGAAATGTGGGATTCCCAGAATATGGAACCAAATTACCTTAGTCAGGGACTTATAAAGACAAAACATACAAGGTTATATCTTGCCTACTTAAAATTAAGCACCCATCCTATGTAATTAGGGCAACCAAGCTTGTTCACAGAAGCAAAAAACACAGAACTGGTTATCTTGCCTGAACAACATCCCCCAGCATTCTAGGAAGTTATCTGTCCTTGAGCAAGTGGAGCTTATTGGTTAGAGGGGTTTTTTTTTTAAATAGATATCTTCAGCACAGAAATTTGAACTTAAAAACATAATGTTGGCCATCACAATTATTTTGTCTTTTCTCTTGAGACTGTCATGTTCTCTGGCAAAAATCTTCATCAATATCTTCTAGAGAACATAGACTTGCAGCTATCACTATTTTAGGAAACAAGGAAGTGAAGACAATTATAGTTTTTCAAACTCAACCTGTAGATATTCTCTCAAACTTTATTAAATAAACATATGCTTCTTCCTGTGCCAGAAGTCTCATAGTTGAGACACATTCTGTGTTATCTTTTCTAGGAACTTAATTTATAGTTCTCAAATGAGGTGGTGCATTGGGTCATTTTATCCTTTCATCTTAAAGCAGAGACTGCCTTGAGCAAGCATCTGAGGCAACTCACTATCAAAACTGTCGATGTAGCTAGCTTTATGTGATCAGAGTGATGAAGCAACGAATACTCCTTAGTAGAAAGAGGAGAAGAAATCCTCTTGTGAGATTCCAACTGTTCCTTCCTGCCTCCATCTACCTGAAAATGAACTTCAGAGTTTGACTGAAATAGATACTCTATCATGATGGTGTGAGATATTGTGATGATGTACTCATGCTCTTNTAAGTAAGCCCTAACCCTTACTCTGAAANGAAACCCAAGAAATTCATTGGTTCCCCCAATTGGACTTCGGTAAACTTGAACTTTGTTTTGTTGTTGATGTACTTCCTACTTTGGGTGAATGGATGTTTATGNCTTTTCATGAAAATTTAGCACACTGTGAGTCAAGAAAGAAAGAAGGAATACTGGGTATAATTACCTTTTATTTCTTTGAGATATGGTCTTACCTTTTAGCTCAGCTTGGTCAGGAATTTGTGATCCTCCTGCATTAGCCTCCCTAGTGTTGGGAATTCAGGCATGTACCAACACATCCAGCTAACTGCTTTTTAAAATAGACTCTCAATCCATCCCCATTTTAGCCTGGCTGTCAGCGCATGTCCATTACTTTATATTGCCAGTTTCTGACCTTTTTAGCAGTCTAAAGAACAAAATTAGGCTGTTTTGCTGTTTCCAAACTGTCAGTCTAGAATTCCATTTCCTCAATTCTTTGATTAAAAAAAATCCTACCTGCTTTGCTTTCCAGCTACCAAAATTTCTTTTTGTTGTTTCCTTTCTGAATCTCCTTTTTTAAATTTATGTCTTAACAATACATGTATTATCATGTTAGTAGAATTTGGAAGCAACAGTAAANGTGTATTTTCAGTCTACCAATCAGATACTTTGGTTTTAGTTGACTCCTGATATATTCAAATTAACAACCAAGAATAGCCACCAGAAACCCATCCTTTGTCAACTCAACACACAATCATATCTCTTCATGTCATGCTTACTTTTCAAATGAAAATAATAAACAAGTCATAGTTATACTTAATATCATAAGATATCATAAGACTATCTCATGTGCAACCACAAAGCCATTGTATATTTTATAATAGGTTAAAATATCCCCTTGAGGGACCATCTTTTACTGTCTTATAACTTAAATATAATAATCACTGATATCTCAATTGATATTGCATTACATCATAAAGAAAGAGAGGAAAGAAAACACAAATATAGACTTAATATATGTGTGTTTATGCACAAACACATTCTCAACAAAGTATGACAGAAACAATCATGTCAGCTGTAATTCTACAACTGATTATGTGGCCACAGCTGTAATTTATAACTACCTATACTGTGCATTATGTCTATCCCCCACTCTTAGGAAGCACCTGAGCAGTCTTAGGTTTTGTTTGTTTGTTTTTTTTCCTTCTGTAGGACAAAACCATACCTTTGTTCTTGAAGTGTCTGGGCCCATTGTCATCCTGTCTTGATGTGGTTGTTTGAGGACTTTACTGCTTATACAGATCTAACAAAAATCTAGTAGGCTGCTTATCTATTTCATGCCTGGAAACACCTTGAAACAAAGGTTCACATGAGTTGTGTGTGGTGGATTAAATGAGCATGGTTCCCATAGGCTCACATATTTGAATGCTTAGTCACTAGGGAGTGGAATTGTTTGAAAGGACTAGAAGGATTAAGCGATGTGGCCTTGTTGGAGGAGGTATGTCACCGGGGATGGGCCTTCTTGAAGGAAGTGTATCACTGAGGTTTCAAAAGCCTGTGCCAGGTCCTCTCTTCCTCTCTCTTACTCCTCCTTTCTGTGTGTGGAACATGATGTTTTTTTCAGATACTATCCAGTGACATGCTCCCACCATACTCCTTCCATGTTCCTGCCATGATGATAATAGACCAACCCTCTTCAATTGTAAATAAGTCCCCAGTTAAATGTTTTCTTTCATAAAACTTACCTTAATATTGTGTCTCTTTTTAGCAATAGAACAGTGACTAAGCCATAAAACACCATAAAATCACTTTACCTGTGCCACCTCTTACAGGTCAGGCCATTATAGATTTGCTTTGCCTATGCTGTCAATTATAACTATGCTCACTTTGTCTTTGGTGATTTAATGCTGCCACACCCTCTCCCTGGTACTCTGGAGCCCAGTTAAACTCATCATGTTGAATTCATTCAATTAAGCAGCAGCATCTCCAACACTCAGGTCTGGCACAAGGAAATGATCAATGGCAAAGCTATTCAAACGTGTTGCTGCCCCTCTCACCATTTTTCTTCTTTTGGTATTGGTAAAGGGCATCCTCCTGAGCCGGTCCACTGTGGAGGATTAGGTTTAAGGCAGCCTATACACTCTACCACTGCAATTTCCCTGAGCCTTGATATCCATTCATCAATACTAAGCCAAGGATATCATATATCTTCAGTTCTTTTTCAGTAGGGCATCTTTTGACAAATGCTTCATATAACCAATCAAACAAACTTTTGACACCCCTTTTAACTCTGTGAGCCTCCACATTAAATTGGAATCTCCAGATAGTAGGCCCAGTTCAATAAATTTAGCCTGATTAAGTTTTATGTTTCTTCCACTATTTTTTCACACCCTTAAAAATCCATCCACACATATTCTCCAGACTTATACTTGGTTTTAGCTGTAAAGGCAACTATTGGAGAGCACTGAGGAACTTCAGTATTGTCTTGACTGTCATCTACTTCAGTAAAAATCATTGCTGGATCAGCAGACAATGAAGGATTAATTCCCTCAGGCAAAGACAGAGAAGGCAGTATTGCAGGGTCATGGCACTGGTCTGTGAATGGTGGGTGGATTAATTCCTCCGGTAAGCTAACTCCCTTCAGAATCTGAGGGTTCAAAATACTTAGTAGGGCTCTCTCACAGATCTCCATCCCAAGTTACTGGATACCATTTGTTAATAACCAGTGCCCTTACATTAACCACCAACAGACTTTGAATCTGGCATTTGAATTTTCATTGTAATTCCACTAATCTTTTAATCAGAGCTTTGGTTTGATTTTCTGTGACTTGAGCTTTATAGCCTCTGGAGAGAAAATTTCTTCCAGGGCACACTTAGAGATGTTTAGACTGCTTATAAACATGTGGAGTTGGTTAATTGTATCAGTGAGCTCATTCTTTCCCCTGGCTACTGTATACTGAAATGCCTGGAGTTGGTTAATTTTATTATTTAAAATTTCTTTCCTTTATCCAGAGATTCCAGAAGCAATCAGATAACATCATTATTTTCCTAAAAAATGTCGAAAGTTTATATATAGAGTTACTAATTCCTTGTTCCTTATAATAGACGAACTAGGAGAATCAAATGCATTTATCTGTATAATTTCTTAATAGTTCACACCATGAATTTTTAGTGTTCTGCATGCATCTAGGAGAGGCTTCAGTAACTGTAGATGTTGGCAATTGGAACATTTGTTCCAGATACTTAAAATTTTTCCTTATAATTCTGTTTCTCTAGAGTCACTTCTAGTATCACAATTTGTATTAGTCAGAGTTCTCTAGAGGAACAGATCTGATACGATAATTATATATTTTATAGTCTGACAATGGCTGTCTCCCAGGGAAAAGGCCAAGAATCCAGTATTTATTCAGTCTACAAGGCTGGATGTCTCAGCTGGTCTTCAGTCTATGTTGAGAGTGTAGGCTGCCACCAGAAGGTGTGGCCCAAATTGAGTCTTCTGACCTCAAATAATCCATATTTAGGATAAGTCTTTTTATCTTATATTATCTAGTCAAGATAAACCCTTCACAGANGTGTCCAGATGCTTGGATTTTAGTTGATCCCAGAAATAGTCAAATTGACAAGCAAGATTATCCATCCCAGGAAGTTTTTCACAAAACTAAAAATAAGATTTACCACATTACAAAAACATAGTACTCTTGAGCATATACCCAAATAACTCTATGTACTACCATAGAGATATTTGCACATCCATATTCACTACTGTTTCATTCACCATAGCAAAGACAGAATAAACCTGAATGCTAATTAGTACATCAAAGTGTAAGGTAAATCTGCTACTTATGAACACTAGAATTTTCTTCAGCCAAAAAGACTAATGAAATCATTAAATATATAGGAAAACAGATGGAACAGGAAATCATTACATTTTGTGAATTAACCCACAGATTCAGAAAAACAAATATAATATTATTTCTTTTAGGCAGATCCTAGCTTTTAATTTTTATATATGTGTGTTTGTGTTTGAAAATGTATAGATCATGAAACTAGAAAGTAATGAAAACATTTTAAGAAAGGGTTAGCAATGGAATGTATGACATGAAAGTAGGAAGGGAGTACTGGAGGTACAAGATTATAAGTAGGAGGCATGGTGATTGGGGAGAACATGGAGGGAAAAAGATTAAAAAATTATGAGAGTTTCCCTGCTCTTTCAGAGGTCCCCAGTGTGGTTCCCAGCCCTCAGGCCAGGAGGCTCACAACCACCTGTCACTCTTGTTCTTCCAAACTCTTTCTACAAAGCCCCTATTACTCCGAGGCCCAAACCAGATAAGACACAGCAACAACAAAAAGAAAACTCTAGACCAATATTCCCAGCGAACCTAGACTTGAAAATCCTCAATAAAATACTTAGAGCTAAACATGGACATATATAAAAAAGATCATTCATCATGATCCATTTGGCTTTATCCCAGATATATAGGAATGATACAACATATGTAAGCCAGTAAGTTTGATAAATTTCATTTATCTAATGAAGTTCTTTTAAAAAATCAGATCTTAACGTAAAAACATCATCGCTATTATTATTTCTAGAGATTGATGTCTTTTGTATAATTTTGGTAAGAAGTATTAAATACACTCTCTAGCTTGAATTATTTGTTTTTGCTGTAGGATTTTGACTTTCAAATTTAGAAAATAGAATTTCCATTGGAAGCTTTAAGATTAGTTTTTGTCATTTTAAAAGTAGATTTATTTTACCCAAATAATACTCAATAATGAGAAGATCTTTTATAAGAATAGTGAAACTT
>LZPO01036323.1:0-21258 GCA_001675575.1 Neotoma lepida | reverse complement strand
GGGAATGTCTTTCTGAAAATGTGTTGCTCTGATTGGTTGATAAATAAAGCTGCTTGGCCAATGGTAAGGCAGAATAAGGTTAGGCGGGAGATTCAAAGGAGAAACAGAAAGCAGAGTGAGGAGACGCCATTTTGCCATCTAGGGAACAACATGTAATGGCACACAGGTAAAGCCACGTGGAACACGTGGCAACATAGATTATAAAATGGGTTAATTTAAGATGTAGGAGCTAGCTAGCAAGAAGCCTGCCATGGCCATGGTTTAAAAAATGGTATGAGCCTCTGTGTGCTTACTGGGGTCAAAGCAGCTGTGGGAGCCCGGCCGGACTGGACAAACTTTCTACTACAGTGTCTTTCTACATTCCTAATGCTTACCAAAACACTGGGGCAGGGAGTGATAAAAATGCAGGCTGACTGACACAAACTCCCTGTCCATGCTGAGTCACAGGAATGCCAAGCTGATAGCCTGATACAAAATCAACATTATTAGGCACCACTCACTCATTGGGACTTGTGGTGATATTGTGTCCCCCAATATACTGTGCACCCTAATAAACTTATCTGGGGTCAGAGAATAGAACAGCCACTAGATAGACATAGAGGCCAGAAAATGGTGACACACACCTTTAATCCTATCACTTGGGAGGCAGAGAGCCATCCGGATCTCTGTGAGTTCAAGGCCACACTGGAAACAGCCAGGCATGGTGACACTCACCTTTAGTCCCAGGAAGTGATGTCAGGAAACAGAAAAGTATATCAGGCGTGAGGGCCAGGAACTAGAGGTCTTTAAGCTATTAGGCTTTTAAGCAGTTCAGCTGAGATCCATTTGGGTGAGGACTCAGAAGCTTTCAGTCTGAGGAAACAAGACCAGCTGAGGAGTTGGTGAGGTGAGGTTGGCTGTGGCTTGTTCTGTTTCTCTAATCTTTCAGAATTTACCTCACTATCTGGCTCTGGGTTTTTTATTAATAAGACCTTTTAAGATTCGTGTTTCACCTTATCATGTTACCAAATTGCTAGAGTTACACTAGTTCAACCAAATAGAAGATCTTGGATAAAATGGTTTGGCCCTGCCTAACTGGACTACTATTTTCCTGTTTTAACATGTTCAGCCCAAGAGAAAAGGTATGAGTAATCCTTGGTGTGCTCTCGTACAAATCCCTAGTCTCTGGAGCACATGGCCATAAAGCCTATTTCAACCTTTCAAAATAACTTTTTGAGATTATAACTACATCATGTCCACAATCTTTTCCTGTTTGCAAATCCTACCATTAATCCCTCATTGTTTTCTGATTCATGGCCTCTTTTTGCTTTAAAAACAGTTAAACAGTAACAACAGTTGCTGTTTGAAGGTAATATGTTTGGCTGTAGGATTTACCACCTAAGAAGCACTAGTTGACTGCACTGGACATAGACTGTGTAATGGAATGTGCACAAAAAGGACCCTGTGCCTTGGAAGAGGAACAGGAAGTGCTCTGGGAGACTGGAAGAATTTCTACTGAAATACTATGGACCTGTCTCCTGGGGTGGAAGGCAGAGATCGGAAGGCATGTGCCCTGTGAGTCCCTTGATCTCTAATCACTCAATAGGAGAGGTGCTAATGTCCTGAGGCCCAGCTGAGTGGCCCTAGCTAATGTTGGACCCTGGGAAGGTTCCAACAATACCAATCAGGAATACCAATGAGAGGTAGCTTTCAGGTTCTTTCCAGGATTATCCTCTAACGCAGCTGTAAGGAGCTGTGAGGGAGACCACAAGCCGTGCCATGGTGAGTGTGGAGTAATTGTCTTCATTATCACAGAGCAGGAAGAGCAGTTCTGATGAGCTGTCAGAGCTGCTGGGACTGGGATGGACCATGAGCCAGACTGGTTCTGTTGCTCCCTGTGGGAACCTGGACAGTGGCCCTTGTCCTCTGAGCCTGGATGAGTGGATTTCCTGGGGAGGGAGAAGGAGGGTGTGCAGCCCTGGCTATGGGAAGCTGTTGTGCTTATAATATCACTGTCCAGTGTGCACACACAGGCACTGCTTCTGGTGGGCAGTAGGAAGACAGAGTGGAAAGCTGAACGTCTGTTTTCTAGAAGTTTTAAACATTGCATTATTCCAATTTTAGTTTTGTCTTATAAATGTTACTAATAGTTTAGAAGCTGGTAGAAAGCGGTGTGGGATCATTTTTCAGCAATACATGATTAGAATGTTTTTAAATTTCTGCTACTACCAGTCACAGTGGCGTGATTCAGAGAAGTTTAGTTCCAAGGGACAAAAGGAGTTTCTGAACTTCAGAGGTTTCTCAAGTGTGCCTGGTGTTGTGCAGATGGATAGGGCAGATTTCACATCTTATGCTGTAACCCATGTGGTAGGAAGCAGACATTATATCATTCTTCAATATTGTTTTGGTGTGGGCATCAGTGGGACTAGATTTACCTGAAATCACAAGGGGACATGAGAGTTTGCAGAGCCATAGCAGGAGGTCACCTCCATTTGCAGAGAGAGCTCTAGAGCATGGAGCTTCTTTGGAAGAAATACCAGTAGCTGGAAGGTCAGATATGTAACAGTTTAAGGGTCATTTTGAGTTAATTTTGTGGGAGTTCTAAAGTCTATGTTTATTAAGTTTCTATATACATAAAATCATAGGTATCTGGGTAACATTGGTCAAGATCACACTTTTTCTGGTTGTATTTCCTTTGATCTTTTGATTAAAACTTGATTATGTTTTCTTGCTTTTGTTCTTGGCCTTTCCCCCCATCCCCTCTATTCTTTCACAAATATTGTATACATTCTTCATTGTTATAGCTTTGTTCTAAGTATAGAAGTCATATTGTATCAATGTGTGTACTATTTTTTCATAATCCTATTGAGTATTCTGAGTGTTTCCACTTTGTATGTAGCTTTTGAATCAAGTTTCCTTTTATATATTGTTGGGAATTTTCTTTGGATTGTATTCAATTAGTGTTGCAAATTTACCATACACAACCTCTTAATTTTGATGCATCATGTTCCCAAGGTTTATTTACTTTATTTATTTACTTTATTTATTTAGGTTTCGTTGTTATTATTATTGTTAATCTGTGAAAGACTTAATTTATTGGATACAAAGTACTACGGCATTGGCAGGTGGCTCAGCACATATTCTTCTGGGGGACAGCCTGAGTTAATATCCTAACACCCGAGTTAGGAGGCACATAACCATCTGGTACTCCAGATCCAGGGGATCTGACACCCTCTTTTTTTTGTATGTCACCTGTATTCATATGGAAGACATTCTCTCTCACATAAACATATGCAAAAAAATGAGGATAAACTTGTTTTCAAAAGTTCTTGTGACTTATAAAGAAATTAGAGCAAAATAAGCTGCACTAAGTGTATTATACAAATCATACAATATTTCTGATGCAGACTTACATCCAATAATCAATCATAGGAAACAAAATTATACAATTTGGTCTAATGGTAAAGAGGAGTTAGATCTTAAGGCTTTATCACTATGTTTACACTTGTGGTGTTCCCCTTCATTAAGGGTTGTTTTGTATCTTTGAAGATACCTGTGATGGTAAGAGCCTTTATTACATACCTCACATTTATAGCATCTTTCTTCTATATGAGATTTTTCACATATTTAAAGAGAACTGGAAGAACTCAGAGCTTTACCACACTTATTGCATTCATAAATTTTCATTTATTGTGAGTCATATTACATTTGCAAAGTGAATATTGTCACTATCATACTTTCTTTTATACACATGTATGGAATATTTTAGAATGCAGTGATCTATGATGTCACTGCATGAGTATGGGAATGTGTAAAAGCTTCTATTTGTCCTGGTTCACTTTGCAAATGTAGTGTAAAGAAAGTGATAAAACCTTAACATCTGATTCCTCTTTGCCATTAGACCAAATTGTAAAATTAATTCATACAGATGCAGATATTCNACAGTGTAATTACACTGTAATGAAACAGTGTAAAAAAAAAACCCACAGCTTTGACGTGTGCGATGCCAATTATCCTTGCAGGCATGAAAGAAGTCATACTGGAGAGAAACCCTATGAAGGTACTCAGTATGGTGAAGAGTTTATGCCTCTTGTAGGGAGAGAAAAGGAACTTGCAGGCATGAAGAATGTGTCTGAACAGGATGGTATTCTGCTTCCCTGATGCTTGCAAAATCTTCAGTTAGGAGCCTGGAGTGATGGTGACTCCAGATAGCATCCAGGTTGTCAGGTGATCCTGAGACTTAAACAAAAGTCACTCTAAGGCTGGGGCAATCAGGCATTTACAAAGAGCTGTGGAGTATGCTTGAACTGTTAGGGAGTGAGCTTTGGGTGTAGCTCTGGGTGAAAGTTAGAGGATCAAATGGCCAGATAGCAATGCTGGGGTGTACCTGAGGACAGGCTGGCTCCTACTGTGCTCTCTGTATCCACTCAGCTGTGGTGAGTCAGCCCCCTCCTTCTCTTCCAGTCTTTCCTTTTTTGGCAACCACATGTAGTTGTCAGTGACAATGTCCTGCAGGCTCTCACTTTGTGGTCCCACTTGGACCTTAAAGCTCCTCAATCCCCAACCTGTCAGTCCCCGGAGCCTGCCTGGTAGTAATAAGCATATTCTAAAGATACATTTATATCTCTCCCTTTGGCTAACAACTAGTGAAACAGTGGATTCCAGGAAATTCTCATTTCCCTAGGAATCTCATTGTAGTAAAATACTGAGTCCTCCCATGAGAATGTCTCTACTGAAGAAACATTTACTTCTTATCTGACCACCTTGCAGGAGATACAGGAGCTGAGAATGGGGGAGGGTTTTAGAGATGGGAAAAATTCATTATATGGCTTCATTAGATTACTTAGTTTTGCATCTTTTGCCTTCTATCTAAACCTGATAAGACCTCAAAGATGGATTAGTAATGTTACATTTACATCACTTTTCCAAATCAAACTGAAAAATATCATGTTTTCAGTTTTCATCAATAATTTGCTTTTTTCCCTCTTTTCTATTGTTTTCTCTTTGTTTTTTAAAGAGTAGTCTTACTATGAATCCCTTACTGGCCTGGAAGTCACTCTATAGATAAGGCTTTCCTAAGAAATCAAAGACATTTGCCCACATATGACATTGCCTCATGTCATAACTGGATAACTTGGTTCTTTTAATTGGCTTAATAAGGATGAGTTGCTGTGGTTGGCTTTTTAGGGTAGCCAGGACATAGGCTCTGGTCCTAACTCCAGTAAGAGAAGATGGCTCCGATCAAATGCAACCTTCCTGCCTTAAAGTCCACTGTCTCCCAACTATGGGCAATATTGTTTTTCTTTATCATTGAGTCTGTTACAACTCATCAAAGGACATGGGCAGAGTGCTGTCCTTATTCTACTGATAGTGAAAGCCAGGCCCACAGAGATAAATGGTTTTTGAATATAGTTAGTGTAACTGCTCATCTTACTCATCCTGTCATTCTAATGCCGCACTGAATGAATAAACTGAAGCCATCAAAGACAGGCATGGTGACAGAAGCCTGTAGTCATGGTACTTAGAAAGTGGAGGCAGAAATATCAGGATTTCAAAGCCATCCAAGGTGGAAATGGTAAATGGGCTATGGCAAGAAGACCATGGAACCAAAGGAGACTGTGATTGGCTCAGTACAATGTCCATATTCCTCCCTCCAGCACCAAAACTTCAGGGCCATGACACCACGAAGTATTAGCTGAGGTATTTATCACCCCACATTTTCTATTCTTGATAATGTTTCCTGTCCAAGGCAGCCTAGGTCACTTCTGGGTCAGACTCCTGTTGCTCATTACAGAGTGAAATTCTCCTGCAGGTGGGAGAATTAGCCCCAGGCAGGGATGAGCTCCTTAATTGCATATCCAGTGTAGTGTGTTCAGCCCTGAAGCTGCATACATACAACCAACAGAAATGGAATCAGCAGGTTTTATGTATGTATTTGTGTATACTTAATCAAACATGCTTAACAAGGAAGAAATTGGAAGGGAAAAAATTGGGAAAGGATGGAGAGAGGATAAGGAAGGGGGAAAGTGATGTAATATATTTTAATTAAAATGTATGAAAATAAATTTTAAATTAAAAAGTGGCTACAGAGATAGTTTAGCAGTTAACAGTGCTACATGTTCTTATAGAGTACACAGGTTCCATTCCCAGAAACCACCTGGTAGCTATCCATCTTCTGTAAGTCCAGTCCTGAGGAATCTGATACTCTCTTTCGGCCTCTGCAGTTACTGCATACAAAAGCTTGGAGGGAAACACCCATCTACATAAAACAAAAATAAAGCGTAAACAAATGGAATTCTCTACAGTGATGTCACAGCTCTGTGACAGACAGCAGGCAGGGCTAGTTAAAATGAACTCCTTCTAGTACTGTATGGAAGTAACTGTGGCCTTCATCTGAGCCAACATGCTCAGAGGCAAAAAGCAGCCTTATTCTAAGGATAGGATAGCTCAGCAGGACTGTTCATCTAAGAACATTATCCGAAATGTTAATAGGTGACTTTTCCTTGATGTTTTCTGTATTTCTGTTCTCTGCCCTTCGTATGTATGAGAATTAAAGGTAATGATATATCTTTTAAATGTAGATCATAATGTATGATCTAAAAGATTTTCTCTGTAAATCTTCATCTGTCTAAGTGGCTAGAACTGCAATCTCCTGTCCCTATTTAAATTGTTCAAAGTATTACTTGGGACATGATCCTAAAAGAGACTTAAGGATGATATCATATACGAAGTACAAAATCTGTTCTAGGCTGGCTCCTCTTTTAGCATTAGCCAGAGCTGGATGCACGCTGTTATTAAAGAGATTTTTGTTCATTAATCTTTTAAGTGTGTGAAGTGATTTATCCCTGGGAAGACATATTAACTCTAGAAGAGCCATACCTCTAGCCATTTAGAAAATGTTTCTGAGACAAGTTCTCCTATGTTGACTCAGGTGACCTTGATCGCAGTCTGTTGCTCCCCAGGGCAATGGCTTTACTCTTGATTAAACTAACTAAATTCTTAAATTAAAGGGCTGTACCACCCCTGAGTTTAAAATTATCCATTTGAGTCATGTAGTCAGCTGTCCATTGCAGTCACAGGGAAAGGATTTTCATGTGGAGCATGGCTTCTGCCTTCAGACCAGAAATAGGAGGAATAGTTCATTGTGTACACTGTAGGGGGAAAGAGGATAGGAAATCAGGTGCTGGAGTCACCATTATGAAAAGTGGCCTGATTATAGCAGGGTTAGTGATTTTGTAATTTCCTATCATATATTAATTCATGTCATGTGAATGGAGGCAGGCCAGATTGGAGGATGTACAATTTGGGGAGATTAGCTTGAACCAATGAATATTGAATTTCCAACTAGGGGCTCTCCTTTGCAGATTTGTTCAATCCCGGTTGGCACAATGAAGTCAGCTCAGAGGGTTGAGACACAGGCCATTGGTTGTAGCTGTGTGTATCAGGTTACAGATCTCAGCAGTTAACATTGCACATAGGAGCAAGGTCAAACAGTATTTTATTAATGCCATTCACTCTACCCGGTAAAGGCCTGCTCTTTTTCAAAGTCAGGATAGCTAGGTGTTTTTTCAATTATATTTTTTTTAAAAAGTCAATTATTGGTTCTACTTTTTAAATTTAATTTTCTTTAAATGTATCACTGCTCGAATCTATTATTTGTTTTATTCTCCAATGTTTCCCGGTCATTAAGTTTTTTTTCCTATTTTTCTTAGATGCTGTTGATTAATATTTCTGTTTAGAGCAGTTTCTTCTGTAGCTCAGGTTTCCCTCACTCTATGTAACTGAGAATTGCTTTGAACATTTAATCCTGCCTCTGTTGCCCAGCGCTGGAAAGACAGTCCTGCAACTCCTTCCATTCTGGGCCTTGACTGGTCAGTGAGAAGGAAACCAGTTAGTGAGTGACCTCCAATCTCTCTGGCTTTTATTGAGAACTTACAAATGAAGGGGGACCTGTGTAAAAATTGAGTTCATTGACTAACTATAAAGCAGTTGTAGTCACAGCACAAAGAGGAATAGGTAAGAAGGAGGGTGAAAGCTTTCCTGCTGTGACAGTAGTTGACATTAGCAATGAGTAGTTAGGTAATCAATCTTAGATGATCAATAAGTGTCCTGACTGGCAACAGGCCAGCAATCAGGAATCAGGGCACAGAACTGAACTTTCATGAAACCAAATTACTGTAGCTATTCTAGTTGAACCAAAAAAGAAGATCTGGGTAAAATGGTGTGGCCCTGCCCAATAGGATTGTTATTTTCTAGGTTTAAGATGTACTGTCTACCTGACATGGCACACTCCTTTAATCCCAGCACTTGGGAAGCAGAGGTAGGCAGATCTCTGTGAGTTCGAGGCCAGCCTGGTCTACAAAGTGAGTTCCAGGACAGCCAAAGCTGTTATATAGAGAAATCCTATCTACAACCCACCATTGAAATGTTAGGTCTGTACCCAGGACAGACTCTAATCTCTTGACCAAGGGCCTTTATCTCTTAACAGACCTTCTTTATTACTTTTACCTTTCCTCCTTCCTAAGGCCCCCAGAATCACTTAGCATCAGAGATCAGAGCTCCCAAAACAATTTTGGCATCTTTGGCCTCTGGCAAGGATGAAATTGCTAAGAGTTCCGTGACACTTCTGGCTTTTAGTCAAGAAAGTAACTCGTTTCTTTTCTTTGGGTTTTTCTTACCCTAGACTGCCTAGTCGATTTCTACCTATGATTCTTATCCCACCTCCCTTTGAAGAGGTTACCCTCTTCATTATGGGATTGGAACAATGACCAATCTGGCTTCTTCCAGCTGAATTATGGGTATCAGGTGGCAGTATTGGGATACCCTTCCAGAGGCCTCTTACAAAGACCAAGCTCAAATATAGACAAGAAAGGAATTCCTTTACTGGTGTCTGGAAAGAACTAAAATGCCAAAAGTCTAAAAGATATTCCTGATGGGCTCACAATAGCCCCCATCCTTTAGGTATTTCCCTTTGACCTCTACAGTTGGTTTCCAGAGTGATGAACCTATAATCAGCTTTCAAACCCTTTCAAAGCTGTTTCAGCAGCCTAAAGTCAGCATGATGCTCTTCCATGTGGCTTCTGGATAGAGAGAGAAGATGTATTTAGCCATAATTTAATTTTGGGGTTAAAACAATTATAGGCCTATCTTCCATGGCTGTGGGCAGGTGCTCAGTGAGCCAACATCTAATGTCTCACATCTGGGCAACATCTTTTTTTGTGAAGAAGATAATATTAATGAAATTGGTTGTCTAAATAACATCCCATGTAGACTTATGTCTAATGTCTGTGGAGTGCAATCCTATGGGTTGTTACTAATTCTCGTAGTCTTTGATTAAATTTTTCTCGCTGAGTGCTGAAGACCATGCAGGTGACCAAAAGTAATTTTTCTATTTGTACTGTCAAGGCCAATTGAGCAACTAGTCCTCAGGGGTCACTTGGGCTTGAGGGGAACCTCAGACTNTTCTAGCCTTTCTTTTACCACTTGTCCATCAATGTGAGGATAAGTCAAAGACTATGTTTTAGGTACTGTGGCTTCCTTTGAAGCCTTGAGGAAACCTTCCCCACACTGACCCCCCCCCTTTTGTAGACCGGACAGTGTTTCAAATTCATTGAGTGGGGTCTCCATGGCCTCCATGAATAAGAGAACAAGTGATCAACCTTAGTCCCCAGGGATCTCATTGACCTTGTAGGGAAAGGGGAGAAATATTCTCCCTTTTAGTCCCTCTAACCACATTAGAATTGCCTCCAAGAATGATTATGAAACACCTAGAAGATCAGTTTTACATCATTTCGGTACTTTTAACTGCTGTATACTATTTCAGTAGCCAGACATAACTCAATAAACTTCTCTTTGACATATATTTTAGGCAGTCCTTGAAATAGTTGATATCTGATCTTTTAAACTTTAATATAAATATGGTCTCTAAATCTCATCCTTTATGTACTTTAAACAATTTACTCAGACCTTCTAACTTGCCAGAGCTTCCCAGTCTTTTTTATTCTGGAGGTACCCAGTCATCATTGTCTTCTTGTATCTAAGTCCTTTACAAAGGCCATTTCCATATTCACATTCTTCTAACATGTTCTCTTATATAATGCTCCTTTTTTTCTAATACCATGAGACATAGGAACATTAACAAATATATTTATGATCTGTTGTGAGAATTTTCTCCCTGGTGGAGGGGGACAAAGCAATGTCCATTCCATCCTGATAGGTGATAACACAAAGTACAATTTGAACCAAAGTCCACCCTGAGGAACCAATGAGTTTTTGAGCTTACTTACTGAACATGGTTGGGGAGATACTTACAGGAGTTTGGATACTGTAGTGGTTTAAATTAAAATGGTCCCCATAGTTCCATAGGGAGTGGCACTATTAGGAGGTGTGGCATGGTTGGAAGGAAGTGTGTCACAGACACTTTCTACTGCCTGCTGATGCAGAACTCTCAGCTCTTTNTCCAACACCATGTTTGCCTGCCCAGCACCATGCTTCCCACCATGACGATAATGGACTAAATCCTCTGAAACTGTAAGCCAGTCCCAGTGAAATGTTTTCCTTTATAAGAGTTGCTGTAATCATGGTGTCTCTCCATAGCAATAGAAACTCTAATTAGGAGAGATACCCAAAAGCAGCCACACAGAAATGTCTCCACCCAGAAGGTACAATGGCTCTCCCATAGCTGCATATGTGGAGCTCACCTTCTCTCTACTCTCCATTATATACTCTCTATATATACTATATACTCTAGCATTTTATTACATTTCTTGGTGTACATAGGAGGTAAGCCTGATAGCATTCAAGGTAAATTCCCACTTTTAGGATGGCTTTCTTATAGATACAAATACAGAATCCACCTCCTTCCAAGTCTTTTCCAGGCTATGTACTCCAATTCTTCCCCAAAACCACAAGGTCATATGTCATTAGGGCTGAATTGCCTTCAGTTGCCTGAGAAAGAGTCTGGATACTCAGAAGGAGAGGATACCTCCTTTTATGATAGAATATCAACAGTTAGCAAACCTGGTGGTGGTCATCCTCTGTGAACAGGTACAGCTGATCATAGGAAGGTGCCAATTGTTTGTCTTAAGATAGTGCTGAGCAACAAAAATTAAATACAAGAAAGCTGAATAGAAACTGTGTATAAGATAATGTAGTAGATTACTATTTTCTAGGTACAATCTGTTAAGCTAAACCTTAGAGAAAGCACAAGACAGTCTTTATATAATACATGGCATCACTACTATACCCATGCTTTTGGATTTTAATGGGTATATGTAGGTGATACAAAGAAACAGCAAATACATAACAAAACATCGTTGAATTGATGTTTACAGCATCCAGTGCAACACAACTGAGAAATCCCTCTTAAAGCCACGATGCTCCAGCTTACTACAGAGAGATCTTTACACAGAGGATCTCTATCCTCTCCATTGATGGGCATCCTATTAGCTGTTTTTACCGCAGGCATGTGACCAATAACAGTTTACATAAAAGGTAAACAAATATTTATATCCTAGCATCCTAATCTCTAACAGGCCTGGTTAGCACACTATTTATCTTTGGGGTATTTTAGAGGCAGCCCTCCCTTAGCTAAATTCTACTTTGTGTGACTTACTATCTCCTAAGCATTGATAAATACTTTACATCACCAATTCTATCTTCTACACAGCTTAGTAGTGGAGCTACCCAGTACATGAGGTACCATTTATAACCTCCACAAAATGAACTCCAAATGGATCTTACACCTAAATGTCAAATGGGAAGTGCAGAACTTCTATAAGATACTTGAGAAACTAGGCCTTTCCAGGTTTGGCAACCTGCCTAGGCCTTGGGAGTTTCTCTAAAGCCCTGATGTTTAGAGGATAAACAGATCTCCTTCTCTAAAACCAGGATATGTTTGGGAGAGCTGGTAGATTTCTGGGGCCAGGGCCTTTTGGAAGGGGTGTTGTTTCAGATCCTGAGAACCCACTCTCCACAAATGGGGCTGTGGTTATCAGTCCCATCACCACTGTGGACTTTGTTTATAATGATGTTGAGATACCCTGTGTTCCTTATGAGCAACATTGTCTGATTAGCCTCCTGAATTTGTATACTTCTTTTAAAACTGAATCTATTGGTTTATATTCCCAAGAGACTTGCTGGGGAATTTACTTTCAAATCTCCGCCAATTTGTGCTTGTGATGGAAGCCAGGGTTGGGAGCCACCCTGCTGTGTCCCTTCAGCTCACCAGATCCTGTCACTCAGGCCTCACTAGCATATCAGAGCNGCCAGAGGACCCGCCAGTTGGATGGGAGGGTTCTTCCGGACACTAGGCTTCTGGCTCAGCTCCTCTGCTAGCAAGTCGGAAGCTGGCCCCTGCGCTGCATTGTGGGCTCCACTGTGGGAGCAGCGTGGGTGAGCTCAGCAGCCACGACATGGTGAATGAGGAGCCGATGTCCCCAGACGGGGAGGAGTGGCCGGCCAGGGTGAGCTAGGGGCTGCTGTCCCCAGATTGGACAGAGCAGCTAGTTGAGCGGTGCTAGCTGGTGTGGTGGGACCTCCCCCAACTGGGGGTGGGAGCCAGCGGCTAGAAGCAGAGTTCGGCGTGTTCCTGCCTGGTCTTGTGTGTCCTGTGTGGTCCTGCATGGTCCTGAATGGTCCTTGCAACTCCCTAGGCCGGGATGTTGGCCTCTAAATAACCTCACTCCACGGGCTGCATCTGTGCAGGGTACTGGGAGCAGGACTGTGCTTAGACATATCCTTGTGGACTTCACTGTGAAATGCTGGCACTTGCAGTGCTTGTATTGTCGCTATGGAAAGCAGATTTGCCAGACTCAGAAAGCCCTAGTCTCTCTAGTATCTTCTAGAAGTTCAGCATTTAGGTTTAGATCCATCTGGAGTTAATTTTGTGGAGCTTGTAAACAGTATCTCCTGTGTAGAGTAGCACTCCACTGCTAAACTGTGATGTAGAAGAGTAGAATTGATGGTAATAGAATTGTTGGTATAAGAATTTACCAATGCTTAGGAGACATTAAGTCACACAAAGTAGAATTTAGCTAAGGGAGGGCTGCCTCACAAATATCCCAAAGATAAGTAGTATGCAAACCATGCTTATTAGATTAGTGTGATAAGATGTAAATGTTTGTTCACCACGATTAACCAGCCAAAAGGCCCATCCCCCATCAAAGAACAGGCTTTTAACAGGCTGCTTAGGGGACAATTACAAGGTCACAACCAACATTAAGTCCGAGTGTGCCATAAAGGTATATTAATTCTAGAACAGCTGCATCCCCAGCCTTTTTGAAAATCAATTTTGAGTCAAAGTCTCCTATGTTGATTGAGGTGGACTTGAATTCTGTCTGTAACCCCACAGGGCACTGCCATTGCTATCCCCCTGACTAGCCCCCCTAAATTCTAAGATTACAGGTCTGCAGCACCACAGAGTTATAAAATTACCAATTTGAGTTATATAGTGGACTGTCCATTGCAGTAACAGCAAAAAGATTTGCGTGTAGAGCATGGCTCCTTCCTTCGGACCAGAAGAGGAGGAACAGTGTACTGTGTACACTGCAGGGGGAAACAGACTAGGCAATAGCCAGATCAGAGGCTGAAGTTTAAGACAGTGAGCTGCAGAGGTCTCCATTATAAAGGGGGACCTGCTGGGGCAGTGTAGTTGGTTTTTTTAAACTTTACTCTTTGAGGGCCTGCTTATTCTTACTTATGAATGCCCGGCCTTAGCTTGGCTTATTGCTAGCCAACTTTTCTTAACTTAAATTATCCCGTCTACCTTTTGCCTCTGAACTTTTACCTTTCTCTATTTCTATATACCTTTCTATATTCCTTTCTTACTTTCTTGCTCCATGAGTGGCTGCATGGCTGGCCTCTTGTGTCCTCCTTGCCTTCTCGTTTTCTCGCCCCTCCCTTTTCTTTCTTCTATTTATTCTCTCTGCCTGGCAGCCCCGCCTATCTCTCTTCTGCCTTGCGATTGACTGTTCAGCTCTTTATTAGACCAGTCAGATGTTTTAGACAGGCACAGTAACACACGTTTACAGAGTTAAACAAATGCAACATAAAGGAATGCAACACATCTTTGCATCATTAAACAAATTTTCCACAGCATAAATGAATGTAATACATCTTAAGCTAATATTCCACAACAGCGCAGGGTGAGTGACTTTTTGTGTAGTTTCCTGGCATGTATTAATTCCTACCATGTGAATGAAGACAGACAGAATTGGTTGGTGTACAATTTAGGGAGGGTAGCTTGAACTACTGAGTATTCAGTTTCCAGTTAGGGAACTCTCCTATGTAGATATGTGCAATCCTGGTTGACACAGTTAAGTCAGCTCAGAGGTTTGAGACACTGGCCTTGGCTGTGAATCTGTGTCAGCTTACAGCACCCAGCAGCTAACATTTTACATGGGACAAAGTCATGCAGTGTCTAATTAATGGCATTCTCTCTGCGCAGGAAGTTCCTACTCTGTTCCAAAGTCAGTAGAGCTAAGTGTCCTTCCAATTATTTTTATCATTTAAAAAAGTCAATTATTGGTATTATTTTTTAAAATTTTGTTTTCTTTAAATGCATTACCACTCTAATTTCTGTTTCTATTTTCCAATGTTTCTTAGTCACTAAGAACTTCATTCAAGTTTTTTCTTGAGTGCTTATTTATTTATTTATTTATTGATATCAGTTTAGAGCAGTGGTTCTCAACCTGGGGGGGGTTATGGCTCCCTTTGGGGATCAAATGACCCTATCACAGGAATAGCCTAAGACCATTGGAAAACACAAATATTTATATTGCAGTTCATAACAGTAGCAAAATTACAGTTATAAAGTAGCAGTGAAAGTAATTTTATGTTTGGGAGTCACCACAACATGAGGAACTGTATTAAAGGGTCACAGCATTAGGAAGGTTGAGAACCACTGGTTTAGATCAGTGTCTCCTGTTGCTCAGGCTTGCCTCACAGTATATAATTTAGAATTCCTTTGAACATTTATTCCTGCCTCTGCTGCCCAGTGCTGGAAAGACAGTCCTGCAACTCCTCCCAGGCTGGGCTTTGACTAGTCAGTGAGAAGGTAAAACAGACCAGTGAATGAGCATCCTCCAATCTCTCTGGCTTTTATGGGGACTAACAACATGAAGAAGGAACTGTGTAAGAATTGAGTTCATTGACTAACTGTAAAGCAGATGTAGTCACAGCAGAGAGAGGGATGGGCAAGAAGGAGGGTGAAAGCTTTCCTGCTTTGACAGTAGTTGACATTAGCAATGAGCAGTGAGGTAATCAATTATAGATGATCAGTATGTGTCCTGACTGGCCATTTCTTGGATTCACAGACCAGGCAATCAAGAGTCTGTATAAAGAACTAGACTTTCATGAAACCAAATTACTGTAGTTATTCTAGTTCAACCAAAATAGAAGATCTGGGTAAAATGGTGTGGCCTTGCCTAACAGGACTGTGTTTTCCAGGTTTAAGATGTACAGCCTGAGAGACATAGTGTGAGTAGCACTTGATGTGCTCTAATATAAGTCCCTAGTCTCTGGAACACATGGCCATAAAGCCTGTTTCAACTTTTAATATAATTTATTGGGATTATAATTACATCATTTTCATTTTATCTTTCCTGCTGTAGAGACTTCATTGTTTTCTAATCTGTGGCCTCTTTTTGCTTTAACAACAGTTACTGTTTGAGTGTGACTTATGTCTAGCTGCAGGACCTCCCAGCTATGAAAAAGCAGAGGGTTGGCTGCCAGGACATTGAGTATGTAATGGATGTGCACAAAAAGGACCCTGTGCCTTGGAAGAGGAACAGGCAGTGCTCTGGGAGAATGGAAGATTCTACTAAAATACTTATTTCCCAGACAAGGGCCTTCTCTGACTCTAGGGTGGAAGGGCAGAGCTGGGAAGGCCTGTGCTGTCTGAGTCATTTGATCTCTGCTCACTCAGTAGGGGAGCTGCTAATGTCCTGAGGCCCAGCTATGTGGTCCTAGCTAATGAGGGACTCTGGAAGGCTTATCAATAAGGAGCACCAGTGGGAGGTAGCTTGCAGGTTCTTTCCAGGATTATTCTCTAGTTCTGCTGTAAGGAGCTGTGAGGAAAACCACAAGCCCTGCCATGGTGAGTGTGGGGGCCACTGTCCCCAGACCAAGATGAGCAGGTTGGCTGGGACTGGGATCAACCATGAGCCAGACAGTGGGTCTGTTTGTCCCTGTGGTGACCTGGGCAGTGACCCTTGGCCTTTGAGCCTCAGTAAGTATGGATCCCCTGGGTAGGGGAGACTCTGTTGCCGTGGCGTGGGAGGCTATGATGCTTGTCATATCACTGTCCAGTGTGCACACACAGACATTGTTGTTGGTGTGCAGTGAGAAGACAGATTGGAAAACTGAAGGCCTAGATGCTAGAAGTTTTGAACATTGCATTTCACATTCAGGTTTGTCTTATAAATGTTACAGATAGTTTAGAAAATGGTAGAAATGAGGTGATGGGGCTCACCATTCAGCAATCCATGATTAGAATACTTTTAACTTTCTACTACTGCCAGCCACTATGGTGTGATTCAGGGAAGTTCAGTTCTGGGCTACAAAAGGAATTTCTGATTTGTAGAGATATCTCAAGTGTGCATAGTCTTGGGAGTTGGAGGGCAGATGCTACATCTTGTGCCATAATCCATGTGTCAAGAAGCAAATATTAAGTTATTCTTCTACATTGTGTTTTGATTGGGCATGATTTGGTCTGGGTTTGACTGAAACCACAAGGGAGTACAAGTGGCTGTAGAGCCATAGTAGGCTCTGCAGGGGATCATCTCCATTTGCAGAGAGAGCTCTAGAACTGGAGTCTCTCTGGAAGAAATATCAGTAGCTGGAAAGTCAGAAACATAACAATTTAAGGGTTACTTTGAGTTAATTTTGTTGAAGTTGTGAAGTCTGTGTTTATTTAATTTCTATACACATAGAATCATAGGTAGATGGGTAACACTGGTCAAGATTACACTTCTCCTGCCTGAGTTTCCTTTGGTCTTTTGATTAAGACTTGATTATGTTTTCTTGATTTCGCTCTTGGCTTTTTCTCTCTATCTATTTCATTCTTTCACAAATATTGTACATATTCTTGGTTATTGTAGCATTTGTGGTAAATATAGAAGTCGCATTTGTGTCAATCTGTGTACCATTTTTTAATAATCCCATTGAACATTCTGAGTATGTCCACTTTGATGTAGCCTTGGCATCAGCTTTTCTGTTATAAATTGTCGAGCATTGTCATTGGATTGTATTCAATTTATGATGCAAATTGACCATATACTACATCTTAATATTGATCTTCGCAAGGATCATTTATTTACTTATTTTTTTTATTTAGGTTTTGTTGTTGCTGTTATTTTGTGAGACTTTTATATTATTGGATAAAAAGTATTGTGGGGCTTGGTAGCTTGCTCAGTTCATGTTCTTCTTGGGAATGACTTGCATTCAGATCCCAGCACCCAAGTTGGGAGGTTGATAACCACCTGTTACTCCAGGCCCAGGGGATCTGATACCCTCTTTTCTGGTGTGTCATCTGTACACACATGGAAGACATTCTCTCAAACACACAAACACACACATAAAAATGGGGATCAATTTGTTTTCAAAAGTGCTTGTGACTTACAAAGCAATTACAGCAAAACAACTTTCTTTAGGTGTATAATACAAGTCGTACAATGTTTCTTTAAAAGTCTGTATTACATTTGATTTGGAAAAATTTTCCTTTCTTATGAAGAGTTACATCTAATCATCCATCATAGGAAAGTGATCCTATCTTTCATGAGCAAGAAGGTAGATATCTATGATTAGTATTACAAAAGTTATATTTTATTAGGCTGATGGTCATCACACAAGGTTCATACTCTAAGTTCCTAACTAAGACCATAAGCCTATTTCCCCAAGGCTGCTCACCTGTGTGATGTATCTTAGCTAAAGCTTAGATCCAGTTTCTAACAGAAGTCTCTCATTCAAGGGTCAGGATCCTGGTGGGAGATGCTCTAGCTTCTGGACAGATCAAGGTGATGTCTCTCCAGATGTGCAGAGCATTCATTGCTCTTGGTCTCTATTTATATACTATCCTGTGGGAGTCATGGGGTTCTAGGTCTATGTCTGGTTATCTTGAGTGAGTGATATCACTGGGTTCTGCTTGTCAGGTAGAAGGGTTCCTCATTAAACTATTTTTACATATCTAAAAGGCTTTTTTTCTATGCTCATTACATTCCATGCCCTGGGCCTGAGGTATACACAGTGCCAATGGGAACCACATACATGAATTATTAGCAATATCACAACAATTTGCAAATTTGGACCACAACAGGAAAAGGAGAGATCATACTACTAATACACAAATAAACGCAGGAAAATAAACTCAGGCATTAAAACAATTATTAAGGAAAATGCTGAGAACAATGTAGATTATAGGATATTGTTGTGATTCCCCTGGCATACATGTATTTTCCCAAATTTATATTTTCTCCAGGTTTGGTATGCACCAAGTTGAAAACACATTCAAAAATAAAAGGAAATGCATTCACTTTAAAACAAAAATGCTGTAAAGGTGGGCACAGTAGTGTTGGAGCTGTAGGACTCTGAGCTAAGCCAGTCATAGTAGAGCATCATCCTAACTTGATCAGTGTCAAGTAGAAACATATGAGTCATGGTCATGGGCCAGGTATTTCTTCTTTTATTAATGAAAAGAGCAACTAAGAGTCCAGTAAACTTCACAAATAGCTTCCAATGTTGTTTCTCAGTTTTTTGTGTGTTAATATTATGAAAAGCAAATGATGACTATAAAGCATCAGGAAGTCTGGTGAGTCTCCAGAGGCATCTGTCTGTGGTCTATGATCAATGTATATAGACTCTCTCTTTAGGCAAAAATGACAATGATGTTATAAGGTAGAACCAAGAAGAAATACGCTGTTCCTGGCCTGAGGTGTCATCATGGTGATGAAACATTTCCTGAAGAAGTTTCTTTAATCATAGTTTGCACAAATGTGTCTGCCAGAATCATGCATAGCTGGTTTGTTTCTATTGGGGTGATAGTAGTATCTGGAGTTCGGTGTCATAGTTTGTCCTAAAATGAAGTTTCTTTAACAAGCCAAAAATAAGGAAGTTATATTCCAAAAGGGCCAATATGATGTATACAAAAATCCCAACGCTCTCCTTTATCCAGTCAAATAATATCTATGTGAGGAAGCAAGTATAGTCACATCCAAATATCCTACCAGTCACACCAAATGACAACCATCTTTTTTTAAGCTTGCTAACTTTGTGGGTACAGACAATACGTGTCTGCTTTGAGTACAGCTGATAAATGTATGACTCTGTCTATCTGTCTTTCTAGGGTCTCAATATCCCTAGTAATCTCATAATCCATTGACTGTAATTGTGGCATGTTAAAGGAAGAACAGTGGAAATGTCATGAATGGCTGTTTAGCCTTTCCTAGCAAGTCATATTCATGTTCATTATTATATAGGGTATTTGAGTAAAAAACATGTCTCTGTTCAAATATTAGGCTAGCGATCTTGGATATATTTACATGTCCTTAGTAGTAGATAACCTCTGCATTAGTCCACCTAGTATATAGGAAAGAATCAGTGGGTACAGCAAATCCATCCCCAGGTTTCCTAGGCAATGTGTGTGTGTGCTAAGCTGGTACTGCTTTGTCCATATAGACCAAAAGTAAATGTATTTTTGAGAATCCATGCTCACACCAAGAGGTTTGCCTTGGGTCCAGTAGAGACTTATAGATTGCTGTTTTTGTTTCAAATCTTGTAGAAAATGGGTGACATAGGTCTGTGTGCTCATTGAAAAGTGAGTCTTGCTTGATACATTATTCTTTTTTTCTGTTCCTCTGTATAAGTTGTAGCAGATAATTTTGAGAGATCTGGTTGGCTACAACTAGTTTCTTCAAACTTTCAGCTGTATATTTGTTAGACTCTGCCAGTGATTGCTTTAATACATCTAGTTGCAGATAAAAGTATGTAATCAGTTTGTGAGTAGTAGCTAGTTCATCAGGCAAGGCATTAATAGCCACTTTTGTTGTTCAGTAAGATTTCTGATGTCTGCTGTATCTACATTGATGTCCAAAAGAGCATAAGATGCCATGACAGCTCCAAGGAAGGAGCCAACCAACATAGCTCCAGCAACTATCAATTGTAAAGATTTTCTTGCATCAAACCTGTTTCCTGAGGTGTAGGAGAAGACTGACATTTTCCTAAATTCAGGCTCAGAGCAGAGTTCTTCAGCTTGGAGGCATGGTTTGGGGTTGAAAGTAAGTGAGATCTGGATCCTAGGTAGTCCTACAGGTAGGCTAAGGTCAGGCATCACCATGGGCTGCCTGGTAACCGTTGGTGGAGAAGTAGGGGGCTTTTCTACAAGACAAATGGCATCTTGTAGTGGGCTGTGAAGAATTTGTTGTTCTCACCCCAGCCTCCTCTGTCAGTGATGCATGGCTTAGGCTACCTTCTTTGATTTCACAGGATTTCCACCGTATGGTGAAGACATATACTTCATCAAATTGGGGTCCTTTCCTCAGAGTTCCTCCATGTGATATATTGAGCATGGGATTATGAGCCATAAAGTCTTCAATGCCCCTTTCCTTGAGCTGTGGTATTGGAGGAATCATGTAGAAATAGTAGGGAAGTCCTGGGTGTGTATGTTTCCAGGGTTCCAGTTTGGAAAGATCCATATCTGCAGTTTTTCACCAATGCAAGTTTCTGTGCTCTGCCTTTTTTATGTGATACCTTGGCACAAAGGAGTCATAGGATCTAGGGCATCCTCTGATTGCAAATTGTATCATGTCTATTCTTGGGTTGATGTAATCAATTTTGTAGCCAGTATAAGTCCAGGATAGAATTTCAACAGACTGGGAACTAAAGTTCCATATTCTGGAAGCAAAGAAGTATGTGATGTTTCTGGCGTGTATGTACAGAGGAATTGGGAAGTCTGTTGTTCCATTGTCATGGAGTGTATGCATGGAATCACAGCTACAAAAATTCTTCCTTATTTGGCAAGTAGATTTTTTTTTGTTATAAAGATGGGTTCCAGTATATAATTGATAATTAGTAGAGTCAATTGTTCCTTTGGTTTCATAATTTTCCTTAAAAATGTGTCAGTAAATGTAGTTGTCAAGTTGTAAATCTTCTGAGAGTAGTGTATAAAAAAGACCGGTAGGTCGGTTAGGTTACTCCATTGTCTCTTCTACCACTTAGACTTGTTGTTTTATTGGTGGTGTATTAAATCTTATATAGCGGTGATCCAGTTAAAGTTGGAGCCCTTGA